>PVJN01013002.1:0-49854 GCA_004026805.1 Lasiurus borealis | reverse complement strand
TTAGAAAAAATTTGAGAGTAACTAAATTAAAATTTTGTATTGTGTACTTCAAAGCAATTCTATATGCCCAAAATTGTACTTGAAGTAAAATTAATGACTGTTTACATAGTTTAAAGGACAATAAGAAAGAAAATAAATAATCAAACACAAGATTATAGAATCATTATTTGCAAGGGAAAATAAAAAGAGAATATAAAAAGCTCATAAAGTTTAAGTTTATTTAAAATTGTTTTAAATAAAATAGTCTTTAAGGGTTTTAGGGATATGGGCTTCCTACAGTGAACCAGAATAGTCCCTGACTATCTACCTTACACTCTCAACACCTATTCAAATGATAGCTGTACAACAAATATAAATATTTGACATTATAAATCTTACAGATTATTAAACTGAGGTTAATATGCATAAAAGTTGCACAAGAAGTAAATAATGCCGCAATAATTTGCACATTATTTTTGTTAAATTCAAAAGCTGGGATATTATCACTCTATGATGATGTCTTCAACATTTGCTAATATAAAAATGTAACTATGGTATTCAACCTGTTTAATAACCTCTAATTTATTATTTACTGTTTTTTTGTTTTTGTTTTTATTTTTTTAGCTTATGGCATTATTGGCTTCTGGATCAAGAAGGACAAAAGAAAAATTCTAAACAGAACTGCTAATTGCAGGGATATGGTACTCTGAATATTTTGTGTAATTATGATGCAATTTCGTATAATCCACAAATATCACCTCTTATATTATTTGAAAATTATCTACCTTTAGAAGCATATTTTATTAATTATGCTTTAGTTTACATTATGTAATGAGTTCCCTGGTCATACTCTTTTTTGTTGTTAATCCTTACCCAAGAATATTTTTCCATTAATTTTTAGAGGGAGTGGAAGGGAACGAAAGAGACAGAGAGAGAGAAAGATGGATGTGAGAGAGACACATTGATTGGTTGTTCCCCACAGGCACTAACAGAGGTTCAGGAATAGAGCCTACAACCAAGTTATGTGCCCTCAACTGGAACCAAACCCTAGACCCTTCAGTCAATGAACCGATTCTCTATCCACTGAGCAAAACTGACTAGGATTCTGATCATAGTCTTATGGGCACTCTGAATTGCCATAACAACGGTTCATTATCAAACATACCTTAAATGTTTATTTTTTAAATTTTGGCTGCATAATTTCCACTTAACCTCTTTACCTACATTGCGCTTTCAGTTTCCATGACTAAATAACTTTCTGTTTTCTCTCTTTGGTAATAATATTCTGTCTCTTAGTTTTATTGACTTTTATTTATAAACTATAGGCCTGGTGCACAGATTCATGCACTGGTGGGGTCCCTCAGCCTGGCCTGTGGGGATCGGGCCGAAACTGCTCTCTGATATCTCCTGAGGGAGTCTCAGATTGAGAGAAGGTGCAAGCCAGGCCAAGGGACCTCACCAGTGCATGAATCCATGCCCCAGGTTTCTAGTATGTGTGGGAACCTCTTTCCATGTCCCACGTGGTTCAGGGTTCCCGGGTCAGGGTTCAGGTTCTGAAGGAGGCCGCACACAAACAGAATGAGAGACTAGAAAACATTAATTTGGTGATATTGGGGGGCCACTCGGGAGTCTTCCTCTAGTGGAAAGGACTGCCACCTTCCTTTGGCCTTGCCATCCCTTTTATTTAGGTTTGGGATACACCCTTTGCCCTGAAGCAAGTAGATTATCTTATCAGTCAGCATTGACATGATTATTTGATGGGAAGTTCATTGTCTTAATTAGATAGGGAGTGGCTGGTTTTGACCTTTCAGAGCTTCAAGGTTCACCAGCCTTCTAGCCTCCTGTTTTCATCCATTTAGTGAGAACAAAGTTTTGGTTTCCGACAGATCTTTGGTTAATCTTTGGTTAATCTCTTCCCATCCTCCCCCCTCCATGTTTCAATATGTCTGTTCCATGTTTCCATGTGTTTGTATTACGTGTGTGCCTCCTGGTAGTTATCGCACATCATAACTACCGGATAGTTGGATGGTCGGAAAGACATGTGGTCATAAGGTCATTATATATATATATATATATATATATATATATATATATATGAGAGAGAGAGATTGTAATATGTGTTCTCCCTTTTGCTACATAAAAAATTTTATTCTAAAACAAAGCGAATATTTCAGCATATAATTTTTCTACACATCCTTTTTTTAAGATAACTGGAATAAAGTATGTTGAGAGAAAATGTGGTCTAATACACACATTATTTAAATGCAATATCCATTACCTGGTAGTTAGTGGTGCATTTCTAGTGCCCTGTCTCCAGGGTTATAGCAAATGTCAGCAGATTAATATATTTTTTTTTCTCTTTGTAGAAATTTTAAAACATATCTATAAATTGTGTCTTCTAACATGTGTTAACTCAATATTTTGCAGATGATTACACTGAGACTCAAATATCCTATGCATATTGCCCCAATCATCAGATACAAAATGAAAAAATAGAAATTCCAACCAGACTTACTAGCTCCATAGTTTGCATACACTTCACCGTATAAATATTTAAAGTGCATGCACAGACTCTAGCAATCTCCCTTTTAGAAGTTAACCTACTAGCAAGTATTCTATTTTGCCTGATAGAAGTGCCCTGAGTTTCACAGTATTTGTAAAAATCAAAACAAAAGAAAACAACAGGGAGAGGGCAGTTGTTCTTGGAAAGAAAAATTGCAGGGAACATATTTACCTCATCAGTCTTTACAAGAAAGTAATTGGACAGCACAGAGCGTTGTAATAGGTCACCTCACAACAGGATGGCAGCATTTATAAGAGACCATGGCATGATAAGAACAGTGATGTTATGAGCTTAGAACTGTTGTCATTCATCATATTGGGAATATCAATAAGGATGAGTTTCAGGAAAAAAAAAATATGTGCAGGCAACGCCGGGATGACATTATCAAGGCTTGCCGCAGCTTTTCATTGAGCTTTTATCGGGAAGTATTTTTTCCCATTAAAACAATTAAAGAAATAACTCAGCATCAGCAGGGCAAATGACTCGGGTCCAGCAACAGAGGGCAGACATCATTTCTGTGATCAGATGGAAAGCACATCAGCATTAAGAAAGCAGCCGCAGCAGCTGCCTTTGAAGGTAGCCAGACGGATGCTCTTGGAACAGCCCCTGCCACCGCTGGCGCCTGAGTCCCAGGAGGGCACCACTGCCATGCCATCCCACTTACGTTTCCTTCTTTGGCTCATCCCCCATTTTACTCAGCGTGTGGAACCTCAATGCCATGTGTTCATACTAGGCTTTTCGCAGCAGCTGCGTTCTGGCCGAAATATTCTAGTCTAACAAGAGTCTGACCCAGGCCTCACAGAACATTCTCTCCTGAGTCATCTGAAATGTCATTTTCTTTTGGTTTAGCACTAATATCTTAGAAGACAAACATCTCAGTTTTAAAAAAGAAAATTAATTCTAATGTATGGCCACTAGCCATAAGAAGTGTTTACAAGTAACATTAAAAAAAATCGTAAGTAACAAGTAAGAAGTAGTATAATCAAAAGAAAATATTACATCGTATGCTTCCCATGTTCATTCACTCCTTTTATAGCTTCATTTAGGGCTAATTGTTTCTTAATACTTAGCAAAAAAGTCCCAATTGCATTGCTCTAATCAGGGACCCAAAAGGGTTTAAACAGAGGGCAACTTTAGCCCGATTTTCTAAATTGTGTTTGTAAAATGAATTCATAGGATGCTTTGGTTAACAATTATTGCTAACAATGTTTCATTAATAATTGTTGTTAATAATGTTGCATTAATAATTGTTGCTATTTCAAGGTGCCATGAATTTGAACAAAAAGACGTAATCACAAAAAGCACAGAATTCTAAGGCCATAAATTAGGAAATGCAGGGCAATTTTCAGATTATCATTTTAGAATATAATAAGAACAAATAAACCTCATAAAAATAAACAAATGAAATGTTGGCTTTTTTGCTCCTCATTTGATATATGTATAATATATCAGCAGCACAATCCAAACAGGTGCCAGGAAAAGAAAACTATTTCTAATTACAAAATAAATATTTATTATGTCCATCATAAATGCAATACAAATTCATCTCTAGCCAATTTTTTCTTATTAGTATCACTAAGTGTTTCTTTTAACACTTAGTCTGAACCTTCTCTTTAACTTTAATATTGGTTTTTAAATAAAAACTGACTAAACCCTTTAAATGCCAGATATAAGCACCACATTACAGAATTGTTCTAGAGTGTAAAGCTTAGTCCCTCCTCATCTCAAGTCTAAATGAAAAAAAAAATTTTTTGGTTAAATGAATATCAATGATATTTATTGATCATGAGCAAATACAAGTAAAAATGATAGGATTATGAATGAAAAATAAGTGTTTGTTATTTGAAATATTTCTTTAAAGAAATATTTTCTTGTTACAACATATTATATATCTATAGTTAGCAGTCAAACACATAACTACTTCAGAGAGATTTAATTTCTTAGAAGTTGATCGTTACCAATAATACTTTATTTGTTATGTAAACAACTGACCTGCTCTAGAGAAGTTAAGCGGGGGACCGTTGTTATTAAGTGCTCAGACTCTGAGACCTCACTCTGGTGCTTAATCTTGGCCCTGGACCATACTAGCCATGTATCTTTGAAAATATTTCTTAGACCTTCTAGGACTTAGTATCTATTAGCTGGAAATAATAACTTGAGATACCATAGACTTTTGAGAATTAAGTCTCTTAACACCTGCAAAATAGGCTTTAAATAGTGTCTGGCCTATGGCTATCACACAGTGTGGGTTACCTGCTGGCGTAGCAAACAGGAAATATCCAGGAAATGGGAAGGCTGCTCTGGGACCTAGATCTTTGCCCATCTCTCTTCCGCCCGCCCCTCCCTCCTTGATGTCTTTTCCCTCCAATATTCTTTTCTTTCTCCTATTCATTTATTTCCACTTCTCTCTCTTAAAGAGTAAGGAAGTAGATATAAGTTTAGAATTTGTGAAATTAAGAGTCAGAGATTGAGGGACGGAGAAACTAGCCAAAGAGAAAAGTGAACAGAAAATAAAAGCTCAGATGGAAAAAGAAAGGCATGGAGTTAAATGAATAACATGTCTTATTTGTTGCTATGAAATACTTTTGACAATTATAAAGATTATGTGTTTTAAAAATACTTATCTGCCGAAGTCGGTTTGGCTCAGTGGATAGAGCGTCGGTCTGCAGACTAAAAGTTCCCAGGTTCGATTCTAGTCAAGGGCATGTATCCTGATTACGGGCACATCCCCAGTAAGGGGCGTGCAGGAGGTGGCTGATCGATGTCTCTCTCATCGATGTTTCTAACTCCCTATCCTTCTCTCTTTCTCTCTGTAAAAAAATCAATAAAATATATATTAAAAAAATACTTATCTGACATTAGATAAACTATATTATGAGAAGTATTTATTTATGATTTCTGATTCTTCTTAATTTGGCAAAACTGCATTCCAGAATGTTGAAAGATATAGTTCTTCACTGATTGTAGAAATTCAACTTTTTTTTAGAAAAATTTAATATGTTATATGGATATGACAAAATATTCAAGCAATATTATAATAATGCATGATTAACTGAAAATATTGATTCATTAGAAGGCAAAAGATATTAGGAACAACCGAAAAATAGATTTCAGAAGATAATTAATAATGAACTTCATGAAAGAATTATCCCTGTTGGAAGAAAAATATTGTCAAAGTAAATAGTAATACAGAAAAAACTTTCACAGTTTGGAAATAAATATGATATACAGTCAAAAAATGTATCAGGCTGAGAAGCAAGGTTAAGCCAAACAGATGGAAACAAAGGCAGTATTCACAGTTCACAGTGAAGGGTGACACAGAAAACAACTCAGCAGCTAATGGAAATAACAATCATACTTGCTAACAGACAGCAGTGTAGGCGTGAGCTGTATGTACTTGAACAGAGAAGAAAACATTCAAAATCAGGTTTTGATTTTTTAATTGTAAAAATACATGAGAAACAAAAAGCAGGGAAACATGGAATTTATTCTGGAAACATAGGAGTGAAAAATGAAATATTCAGATAAAAAAACAATTTAAGTAGGCTTTGTTGGAAAATCATAACATGTATATATTTTTAAATACATATTTAAAAATTTCTCCCAAATGTCTGCTTTTTAAAAGCACTATTGTTGTTATAATATTTACAATACAAAAGCAACATGCATTAGTGGGGATAATATATTAGAAAAAAATAACTTGGAAAGCAAACAATGAGATAATTGAAAAATAATACACAATAAATTTCAAAGACATGAAAAATGTAAAGCATATTTATAGGCCCCTTTTTAATTACATGTTGCATTGAAAATATCTCTGATATATCATCATATTAAATAAAATAAATTACAAAATTTAATTTTATGTATTTTTACTTTTTGATATGTAGCTAACAAAGGAGTTAAAATTAAATGGGTACCTCTAATTATATTTCATGGGACAAAGCTGATAGAGATGGTTGTTTGAGAACCTGGATAAAGTTTCTTAGGAGATGTGTTTATGTACTCTTAAAATGTTAAAAAAATATTTCTTCTCATAAGAGTCAGTTCAGGCCTTGACCATAACAATCAAGAAAGAAACTAACAAAAGCCGAAACCGGTTTCGCTCAGTGGATAGAGCTTCGGCTTTTGGACTGAAAGGTCCCAGGGTTCGATTCCGCTCAAGGGCCTGTATCCTGGTTTCGGGCACATCTCCAGCGGGGGGCGTGCAGGAGGCGGCTGATTGATGTCTCTCTCTCATTGATGTTTCTTACTTTCTATCCCTCTCCCCTCCTCTCTGAAAAATCAATAAAATATATTTTAAAAAAAGAAACTAACAAAGATGTCTATGATATTTCATAGTTCAATAAACTGATTACTTTTTACATACTATATGTGAATAACCTCTCTCTACATAATAACTGAACAACTTAATTTCAAAGCCCTAGCATTTCCTAGCTCTCTGAGATCTTTATACTCTCTAAGTCTGTGTTTTTCATCACTTAGTTTAAAAACAAAAACAAAAACACTTCTTGGTATTTTATGATTGTTGATGGAGGGTTTTAAGTATTTAAGTAATAATCAATTTGTATTGCATTCAATTCATTATAAACTGCTATCATTAGCTATTATTGTTATTGATATAGCAGAAACTTTAGATTTTTCTGAGCTTATGAATACCTGGAATGGTTGGCAGACTCTATTCTTGCCTTCTTTTTTTTTTTTCTACCAATATTATACACAGTGAAGAAATTACCAGCTAGAGCATGAAGGTAAAGCTACTTTGCATGCATATCCCCTTCAGAAGGAAAATGAAGGAAATATTGAAATGTTGCTTACTATGCTGCCTGATACCCTGTGAAATCATTTAACTCTATTGGGATTAGAAGACCAGGTAATGCACTGCCTGAATACAGCTCTCTGAGAGAGTTGCTACAACGTGGTCATCTGTTTGGGTATCAAATCGTGGATGAGACATATTTCTAAACATGGGCGTTTTTATATCCATTAACCAATGTTGAAAGTATTTTTCTTAGATAATCAAAAGCAAGAGAACAATGGATTTAGAACTATTTCTCTTCCAGATTTGGTGCTAATGAATTCTGGGACTTGGGGAAAGTCCTTTCATTTCTCCTGTCCTTAATTTCTTCTTTCATACAACAAAGATTTTGATCTGAATTTTAAAAACACTGCTTTCAAATATAAAGCCTACATTTTTATAATATTTGAAATATAAGTCATGTATAGTTTATGATTTTTCCCTATCTCACTGATTGTCTATTTTGTGCATATTTAATTTTTTATTTGTTTAACATATATCCTTATGAATCTTGCAGTCTGATGGGAGAAATAAACATGAATCAAATATTTGCACCCACATCTCCACACAAACATATAGGATGTGGTTGTGCCAAATATCACAAAGGCATAAAATTCAGTGACATAAGAATAAAATAGATGTGGCTTTTGGGTGAAAGTAGGAGAGGGTATGTATGTAGGCTTTTATGTTTCACACACACAAAAAAATCAAATTCATACATAATTCAAATGCTCTAATCAAATCTTATTTGTCTTTTAGAATACCATATACACTAGTTAATATATTACTTATTTATTCATCCAACTTGGGTCTAATTCTTACTATATCCCATATATCAACTTTCAGCAATGAATGAAACCTTTATAGAGCTTACAAGGAAAAAGACAGCAGGAAACAATGAGAAGAGTTCTGCTCCACTTAGGATGTACATAGAAAATAGAAAAGGGGAAACGAATTTGCAAAAGGCAACACAGGAACTGCATCTCATACGGACAATCTTCTCACAGGAGAAACATCCTTAAATTTCTTCCTTGAGAATTTTATAATTCAGTTTTTTTGCTTTTCGTGTGTGTGTTGTTGTGTGTTATTTTGCTTTCTCCATTGACTTTTTCCCTCAGTTCCAACAACTTGATTTCAAATCTTTATGTGCTTTCCAAGCTTCATGAAGAAATAATCTGTATTATATACAATTCAATGGTTTTTCAGATCTTCACAAACTTCTGCAACCATCAATACAATTTAAAGTTCAGAACATTTTCATCGCCAAGAAAAGGAAACTTGTGCCATTAGCAGTTACTTCCTATTTATCCCCTGTCCCTAAACAACCATTAGTCTGCTTTCTGTACCTAAAGATTTGCTTATTTTATACATTTCACAGAAATGAAAACACAAAATACTGTCTTTTGCGACTGCCATCTTTCACTTAGCATGTTGTTTGAAGGTTAATTCAATTTTCCAGGTTTTTTTAAAGCTTATTTATGATCCATTTATATTCTGAATCATTGACTTTTCTGATTCATTGTATTCTTTCATTTTTACCATTGCTTTTAAAATGCTATTTAATTTATATTAGCATGTTCTATTATGACTTTCCTCTGCTTCGTAATTGTTGTTGATGTACATTTTCATCTGCTGAAAGGTTTCAAAAAGTATTTTCTGCTTTCTTCTTGTAGTAGATCTGAAGTGGATGCTATGTAAATTTTTCTGTGTACTTTTAAGTACCTTTTATTTTTCTGAAACATTAATTATAGTCAATTGGATGTAATGAGACTGCGTGCTTTGAATGGCTTATTAAGATTCTCAGTTCAAGCTTATATTCTGATGAAACAGGGAACTTTCTTGACTGCTTTGTCCCAGTGTGTATGGGGAGATTGGGGGAAGGGGAGATGTAAAGTTTCTTCTTACACTGAGATATTTTGTTTCTGAAGGTCTCATATTTTTCACTACTTTTTACCTTCTCTCCTCTTTTTAAAAAAATCTTTTTACAAATACACTCTAAAATAATTTTAAAAAAGTATAGCATAGTAAATACATAAACAGTAACGTAGTCACTTATTACCAAGTACAGTGGTATCTCAAGATACGAGTGCCCTAACATACGAGATTTTTGAGATACGAACCATGTAGCAAGCAATTTTTACTTTGAAATACGAGCAACATATGAGATAGGAGTAATCGCGCGGATTGGCCGGCTGCACACAACCCACCAGTTTACCTCGACTCGAGCATCTCATAGTTTCCCACGCCTCAAGGTTATGGAACGAATTAAACTCGTATCTCGAGGTACCACTGTATTATGTACTGCACATAATGATTGTGCTTGCTATACTTTGAGGGGTAATAATATTTTATTTTACCCTCTCTTTTTTACCACCACGCTTCTAATAATGTTCCTCTTCATGTGACCTCTATAACCCCCCAAATTAGGCCTTTTTGCTTCTTTACTTCTGACTCCATATATGTTCCAGTCCTTTCCTTTTGGTTCCTAATAGTCACCGTTCTGACCCACATGCACCTGGTATGTTCCCATTCTTGTCACTCAGAGTCAGACTGTTTCCTTCAGGGATAGTCTCTCTCTGCTACTGTTAGTACTAGGTTGCTCAACCTACCTAGGAAAGGTCTACACTGATTTTAGATGATGTTTTACTCCTAATACTTGTACATTGGAATTCTCAGCAAGCTGTTTATATTAATTATGTTCTATACATAGGTTGCAGTTGGCTTTATTCCTTTAAAGTTTGTGTGGGAAAACTTCATATTTAGAAGCCAATCATGCTATCCAATATATATTTTAAATATTTTCCCTCATTTGTTTTGCAGAAGTATTAGGTTCATTTAGGTAAAAAAACTAAATGAACTTACAAACAATACTTTGATCTAATTCATTATGCCATTGCCCCAGTTTTTGATGGGTGGATTTTACTACCTTAAACAAAGACATTGTGGATCTGGGCTAAATTTTAGAAGTAGAGATTACTAGTACTCATCATTCTATTTTTCCTTGTCTGTACAAAAGAGACAGTAGAGTCGACATTTATTTTAATTAGGCAAAGTCATGTGAGCATTTCTGGCCATTAAAATGTGAATGGAAGAACTTTGTCATTTCTAGGCTAGGACAGAAAATAAGTCATTGGAGAGTCCCATTCTCTCACTCTATCCCTCTCAGAACAACAAGGAGGATCTTTACCTCCCAAGAAAGGAGTTACCAGGTAAGGGTGGCTTGAATAGCTGAGTTTTCAATGAAACCACAGTGAGGTTAAAATGAGCAAAAAATACACTTTTGCTTTCCCTAATCACTGGGTATAATTGGGTATTTGGTACTACGGCATAGGTTCAGCCTACATTGGCATAGAGTTTAGAGTTTGAAACAACCTCCTCAGAGCAAGAATAGGTACATAGACTTTTAAGTTTCACTGAAAAGAATTAACTTGAACTAGGTGCTTCAAACAGTCATTAAATTGGTGAAGTTCTTCAGTGGAAAAAGTCAAAGAAAAGCCTTCATACATAACACAATTAGGAAATCAAAAGCTTCTTATAGCCTTCTGGAAATCATCTTTCTTTCTTTATAAACTGTCACACAAAATGACATAATATTTAAAGAAGTCTGCTATTTTACTTAATATCTTAAAAAATAAACAACCAACAATATCTACAAGTCAAGTTTGCTAAAAGAAGACATTCAAATTGGACATTTGTGAGCAACTGTTTACAAGACCTTTGCAGATTTCCAATTTTGTGAAAATGACTAAAATACATAAACCCCTTCAAAAACTATCATATTATTTTGATGAACACTTAAAAAGTTTCAAAAAGGCAGAATGGAAACTACTGTTAATTGATTTAATTTCATATTGAATTAATTTTTTTCTAATAAAATAAACTATTTTATAATTATCTGTATCATTATAATAATTTTAATTATGAACTTAAACTGAATTGGCAAAGGTAAAACAATAACAGGAAATAACTGTAATTGCTGCTGTATCCTGTGTGTGCTCACTGCAGACAACACAGATGTATATTTAGGAACAGATTTTCTTCCATTATTGAATGCCTTAGTTCTAACTGAGAAGTATTCTGCCTGTGGCTCATCTCTGTGTTTTCTGCTTTCATGGGGAATACTTTCTCAGTTATGCATTCAGCTGATGCATCTTATCCTATTAACTTCACATTATGCAAATGAAAATGCTTCTTAAAATTCTTGAACTAATCTTTGCTCGTAAAATTGGTTGCTTCAAATGCTGTGCTGGTACCTTGTGTACCCGTGGTTACGTGGAAACATTTTTAATGGCTTCTAGCTTCTGCTTAAAGTACCTTCACACCCAGAGTCACATATTACTGTGCCCATCTTCATAGCGCACATTAGTTATTTTTTATAAACACACCTGAGCGCATAAATATACATACATCGTAGAATTCCTTAGTCTCTGCTCAATACTTAAACAGTTGTTTGAAATTTCCGTGAATGCCCAGTGTGCAGTGCATCTGTGTATAACATATTTTAGTACAAGTCAGGTAGATTTTGTACTACTCTTTTTTTTAAAATATATTTTATTGATTTTTTACAGAGAGGAAGGGAGAGAGATAGAAAGTCAGAAACATCGATGAGAGAGAGAAGAAACATCGATCAGCTACCTCCTGCACACCTCACAGTGGAGATGTGCCCGCAACCAAGGTGCATGCCTCCAACCGGAATCGAACCTGAGACCCCTCAGTCCGCAAGCCCACACTCTATCCACTGAGCCAAACTGGTCTCGGAGATTTTGTACTACTCTTAATCACACTAGCAAGGAGGAGGAGTAAGCAGGTTGGCACTTGTTTCTGTTGTTGTTGGTCCTACCTACATAAACTGGTCTCTTTGACCTACTTTACATATTCATTTTACTTAAAGAAAGAGATTCACAATAATTACTTAAAATTGGAAACCATTTTAGTAAAACAGCAAAGGTGCAACCAGTTTGTGATTCATTGTGGTTCCATATTGTTAAATATTGGTTTAAAAAACAGATTATCCTACTCCAAAATTTATTACCACAGAGATAGTCATAGGATTCACAAAGAATTGAACAAAAACCTTTTCCAATATGTTTTTAGGATTTGCTTTATACTCCAAATACAGTGTTTTTAAAATGAAAATTAAATCTGTCAAAGTTTATAATCATATATTTTATTACAGTCTAAAACTAAAATAGAATAGCTATACAATGTACATATATATTCTTTTTTATCCATTCATCTATCTATAGACACCTTCTAGGTTTCTTCCATATCTTGCCTATTGTAAATAATATTGCAATGAACATAGGGGTGCATATATCTTTGAGAACTAGTGTCTTGTTTTCTTTGGGTAAATACCGAGAAATAGAATTATTGAGTCATATGGTACACAATTTTAATATTTTGAGGACTACCCATACTGTAATAAAAATAATAAAATCTTGCAACTTGAGACAATTTAGATGGATCTAGAGGGTATTATGCTAAGTTAAATAAGTCAGGCAGAGAAAGAAAAATATCCTATGATTTCACATATGTAAAATCTAAAACAATGAAGCAAAATAAGCAAAGTAAAACAAAACAGACTCTAGAACAGAGACCAAAGGGGTGGTTACCAGAAGGGTGAGGGTGCGGGAATGGATGAAAATGGGAAGAGGAATCCTATATAATAAAGAGGTAATATGCAAATTGACTATCACTACAACACACAAGATGGCTGCCCCCATGTGGTCAAAGATGGCCTCCCCTATGTGGACACAAGATGGCCTCCACAAGATGGCCAGCAGAGGAGGGAAGTTGTGGGAGATCAGGATAGAAGGAAAAGGCAGTTAGGGGTGACCAGGCCAGCAGAGAAGGGCAGTTGGGGGCAACCAGGTCTGCAGGGGAAGACAGTTGGGAGTGAAGACAGGCTAGCAGGAGAGGGCACTTAGGGGCAATCAGGCTGGCAGGCAAAGGCAGTAAGGGGTGATCAGGCTGGGGGGGGCAGGGGGGCACTTAAGGCAAGCAGGTGAGTGATTAGGAGCCAGTGGTACAGGATTATGAGAGGGATGTTCCAGATTGGAGAAAGTGCAGGCTGGGCTGAGGGAACCACCCACCAGGGACGAATCTTCATGTACCAGGCCTCTAGTATTTAATATAATACAATATAATTTTATCAAATTATAAAATGTTTGTGATATAAACATTTCAATATAAAACTTAGGTTGCCTTGATAAAATTTTCTTTATATTAATTTTACTACTAAAGAGCATCCAGAATTTAGAACTGAGTTGTTATATTTGAGAGCATCAATTAAGCCATCTCAAAGGCACATTTTAAAGGGTTGGAAAAATGTTACTTTTGTTTTCTTCTTTAAGGCATGTTTCAATATCAGTAATATTGACATTGTTTAAGTCTACTCAAAAAAACTCCCATTTATTTATAATCCAACTTAGAATAATGTAACCTGTAACAAATGCAACTAATGTAACCCATGGAGCTTTATGATATCAACCAGACTTTGAGCTCCATAAATCATGTACCTGGTTTTCCTTGCCCTAAGTCATTGAAGATCTCTTATTCCAAATTCTTTTCATCATCACCTTTTGTTGTATTCTCCTTACCTCATTTTCCTTTTCTTATTTTTGTCTATCTTCCCAAAGAACTATGCTTAAGCAGGAACACAAAATGCACACAACTCTTTTCATATCTAATCACATTGACACTGTCAAGTGTAGTGCAATTATAATAATTTAGTTTGAAGCACTGTAATTATAAATTCTGACAGTAGTATGAATAGTGGTTTACAGAATAAGTCTATAAGTAAATATTTCTTAGCTTATAAAGGGAAAATCTTAAAAAATTAAGGTTAAGCCCAGCCAGGGTGACTTCGTAAATGAGCATCTATTCATGAACCAGGAAGTCACATGCCTGGTTTGTGGTTTGTGAGCTGGATTCCCGATATGGGGTGTGCAGGAGGTAGCCAATAGATATTGACAATAGGTAGCCAATTTCATCATTGATGTTTCTGTCTCTCTCGCTCCCTCCCTTTTTCCTCTCTAAAATCAATGAAAATGAATTTAAAAAATTAAGATTAATGACTTTAATGAATGGAACTCCATGTGTATATACTTTATACAAATTCAAGTTAGATTAAATGAGAAGGCTTAGGATATTTAAATGTTAGATTAAGTCCTCTTGACTCTGTGATTATTGTTGTTATCTATGTCTGGTTTCCAAACTAACCACATTACCTCTGATTATTGCAATCATCTTTATGCACTCTATCATTATAGTCAATACTTTGCTTGGTAAGCAGGCAAAGAAAAAATTATGTAGCATGTTGAGAAATTCATGGGCGTTATTTTGTAATGAGTAGATTATTTTAGATTAATGTTTGTTTTTTTATTATACAATATAAAGTAAATTGTATTATTTTAGATTAATCATTGAATGTAAATTCAATTCACATTAACAAAACATAATGTGTGTGTATATCTATATCCATATCTATATAGATATATAATTTTTATTTTTGTTTAAATTGTAGAAAATTAATTACTTTTAAAAATATAAGTGGTCCTAGAGTTATTACAGGTTATATTAAACTCTGGTTGAGATTCTCAGTAGGCTACCACATCTATTTTTTTTTAACTTCTACAGTAATAAGATGATGTATATAAAATCTTTACTGATGAAAGAACATACCATGTTCACGAATTGGTAGAATCAACATGATTAAAATGTCCATACTGCCCAAAGCAATCTATAGATTCAATGCACTCCCCATTAAAATCCCAAAGGCATATTTCACAGACGGAGAAAGAACTCTCCAAAAATTCCTCTGGAATAAAAAAAAGACCCTGAATAGCCACAGCAATCCTGAGAAAGAAGAACTAAGTAGATAGGATCTCAGTATCAGATATCAAGCTGTATTAAAAAGCCACTGTTCTCTAAACTGTCAAGTACTGGCACAAGAATAAATATAGACCAATGGAACAGAATAGAGAATCCAGATATCCACCAAAACCATTATGCCCAATTAACATTTGACAAAGGAGGCATGAACATACAATAGAGTCACACAGGCTCTTTAATAAACGGTGTTGGGAAAATTGGACAGATACATGCAAAAAAAAAATGAAACTAGGCCACCAACTTACATCATACATAAATATAAACTCCAAATGGGTACAAGACTTAAACATAAGATGGGAAACTATAAAAATACTAGGGAAATCCACAGGTAGAGAAATCTCAGACATATGCCAAAGCAATATCTTCATTGATACCTTTCCTAGGGCAATGAAAGCTAAAGAGAAAATAAATAAATGGCACTATATCAAAATAAAAACTTTTTCACAGTAAAAGAAACCAACAACAAAACAACAAAAAAAGCCCACTGAATGGGAGAACATATTTGTAAATGTTATCACTGATAAAGGTTTAATCTCCAACATCTACAAGGAACTTACACAACTTAATAAAAGGAAGATAAATGATTCAATAAAAATTGGGCAATGGATCTAAATAGGATCTTTTCGAAAGAAGATAGAAGGAAGGCCAAGAGACACATGAAAACATGCTCAAAGTCACTAATCATCCAAGAGATGCAAATCAAAATGACAATGCAATACCATCTCACACCTGTCAGAATGGCTGTCATCAACAAATCAATAAATGACAAGTGCTGGCAAGGATGTGGAGAAAAAGGGAACCCTTGTGCACTGCTGTTGGGAATGCAGACTGGTGCAGCCACTGTGGAGGAAAGTATGGAATTTCCTCAAAAAACTAAAAATGGAACTACCATTTGACCCAGTAATCCCACGTCTAAGAATATATCCCAAGAAACTAGAAGCACCAATCAGAAAGGATTTATGCACTCCTATGTTCATAGCAGCACATTTCACTATAACTAAAATTTGGAAACAGCCTATATGCCCATCATCAAATGAGTGGATTAAAAAACTATGGTACATCTACACAGTGGAACATTTTTGTTATAAAAAAGAAGGAATACTTACCATTTGAAACAGCATGGATGGACCTGGAGAGCATTATGCTAAGTGAAATAAGCCAGGCAATGAAAGAAAAATACCACATGATCTCACTCATTTATGGATAATAATGAACATTATAACCTGATGAATAAAAAAATAGATACAGAGGCAGTAAAGCACCCAACATACTGTCAAATTGCAGCGGGAAGGCTGGGGCATGTTGGGGAGAGAGGGAAATAGGTCAACCAAAGAAGTTGTATGCATGCATATAAGCACACCAATGGACACAAGATACTGCGGGGTGGGGGGTGTGGAGGGTGGATGAAGGCATGAAACAGGGAGTAGGGGAGAGTGGGGGAAGGTCAATGGGGAAAAAAAATGAAGATATGTGTCCTAATATATGTAATACTTTAAACAATAAAAAAAAGAGAAAAAGTTGGGGAACTCTTCTGGATTATAGAAAACTAAAAAAAAAAATCTTAGAAAAGTTCTGTGATTTAACTTCTAAAAGTCTGAAAAAAACACACAAACACTTGTACTATGCAAATGAGTTAACATGAATTGCCAATTTTGTTCAGCTATCTTTTCCTTTGCTAATTCATTTTAACCTTTTATTTTTATGGTAAAGCACTGTTTCTACCTCTTTTCCATCTAAAGTGTGTTCATTAGTGACATCTAGGAGCTTAGATTGTGACTAAGAGTAAGAATAGTTTTGGTTAAGTCTCTTTCAACATGTTTGTTGAAAAAGTCAAGGAAGCCTCTGACATAATGCAAGCATGCTAAGAACCAGAAATAATAAAGGTTTCTACTCATCCAGTGGTAAATTCTGCACATTACATTTCTGTCAATCTCATTTAAGCAATCTCATTTCAGAATGAGCCACACACTTACTTGGTATGTAACTTTTACCTCTTATTTGTAGACAGAAGAACTGAAGTCCAGACTGGCCTACTCAGAGGTAGACATATGAATGAAGCAGGAGCAGAGATGTTGGCAACTGAGGGAGGAGGTTAGCCTTTATTCTCCTTTAATTTTGTTAGGCTAGCTGAAGGAGGAACACAGGAGGTCAAAAAGGGTGAGGAATTATGAATTTATTAGGTCATCTGGATACCCACATGGACTGAGCCCCAAAATGGCGCCAGAACTCAAAAATGGGAGTCAGAGGTTTTTAAAGGACTCTAGGCGGGCTTTTTCTGGGTGAAGAATTTTCTGTGCAGGTCTGGGTTCTGAGAAAATCTGAAGGGAATAGACAATGGTTTTAACAAGTGGAATCTCCATTGTGAAGTGGCCTGAAGGTCAGTTCCCAGAGTAGGAGATATCAAATAAATTACTTGATCAGACCTAAAAATTATGAGCTAAAATAGTATTACAAGTCTAAATGTTTTGGTAACAATTTCTGTCATAATATATAGAGAAATTAGTAGCTTTGTGTAAGCTAGTTTGAAATTTAGTGCAGTCGCTTGCAAGTGCAAATATTCTAACTGATAGGTATATTAATGGAAAGACAAATTTACATGCTACTGGGATGTAATAACATTTTAAGGATTATACATCTATAATTTAATATAAGTATAGGCAAATACTGTATAAATCAGGATAGCATAATCCTATATAATAAAAGCCTAATATGCTAAGTGTCTGTTCGTTTGACCATTTGATCCGTCACTATGATGCGCACTGATCACCAGGGGCAGATGCTCCAACCAGTAGGTTAGCTTGCTGCTGGGGACTGACTGATCTGGACTAGGTGAGATGCGCAGACATGTCCTGGTGTCCTTCCACGGTCCCTCCCCAGCCCTGATCAGGCACCAATGGGATCCCTTGGTCTGGCCTGCACCTTCTTGTAATCCAGAACCCTTTAGGGGATATCAGAGAGCTGGTGTGGTGGGATTCCCACAGGTCAGCCTGAGGGACCCCACCAGTGCACAAATCCATGCACTGGGCCTCTAATGTACAATGTAAAAATGATAATCTGCATGTAAATCAGAAACAAAATAATTAAAATCACATATATGACATATATTGGCTATAGGTCATGTGCTGAAATGCAGAAATGAGGTGAGCTAACATATTTTAACAATTTAAGATCACATCCTTATGTTATATATAAATATTTATTTATTTTTTAAAATATATTTTTATTGATTTTTCACAGAGAGGAAGGGAAAGGGATAGAAAACCAGAAATATTGATGAGAGAGAGACATCTATCAGCCGCCTCCTGCACGTCCCCTATGGGGGATGTGCCCACAATCAATGTACATGCCCTTGACTAGAATAGAACCTGGGACCTTTCAGTTTGCAGGCTGACGCTCTATCCACTGAGCCAAACCGGTTTCGGCAATACAAATATTTAAAGCACATGCAAAATCAATGAAATTGTTCTGTGGTTATTTACATACCTTCATTCCAGCCTTTTTCTGAAATCTTGTTTTAGAGTGAGAAACAATGTTTTTTCCTGTAGTAGAACAACCTTTCAAAAGTGATTGTTGTATTCCATATGAGATTAGTGTGGAAGCCTGAGGATTTTTCTGAGTCTTTTGTGAAGATTGCTTCACAGGCCAAAGTGTGTCTCACTGTATTCCATGTGACATACCTTGCAATAGCTCATGGATTAAATATTATATGCCAACTTTATAATTATGCATGTAATGAACCCATGAGAAAAAGTATATTCCTGTCTCTACATTATCTAATTTTTCTATTTTCAAAGTGAGGAAAATAAGCAATAGCATCCTCAACACAGTGAATAATACCTAGCATAATATTCTATCAGCATGATGCATTAAAAGTAATAAACACAATCTACATTTTAATGGATGTACTGAATCAATGACAATGAAATACTATAAAAATATTTACCACTTTTACTCCCATCTACATGGAGCCAATGATGGTTATACAGATAGGAAACACAAAAGTAATATTAAATATACTGATTGATAATATTTAGTGATAGGGATTATACCGATAGAAAGGATAGAAAGCATAACCTTAGAAATAATCATTCTAATGAGTCATCTGTGTTTGCTTGTCATTCATTGGTGAATCTGGAGCTACAGTTTTAGGCACTGTGTCCTGGATAATGATATTCTAAAATTGTCCCAGATGCTAAATATTAATAAGTATTTGAAATGTATTTTTGTCACAACTAATGTGATAGAGATGTCAGCCCAGGGTTTCTAGATTGGACATACCATACTAAAAATAAGAGGCAAGAGTTTAGCCGAGACCCATTTGGCTCAGTGGATAGAGCCTCGGCCTGCGGACTGAAAGGTCCCAGGTTCAATTCTGGTCAAGGGCATGTAATATCTTGGTTGCGGGCACATCCCCAGTAGGGGGCAGGCAGGAGGCAGCTGATTGATGTCTCTCTCTCATGGATGTTTCTAGCTCTCTGTCCCTCTCTCTTCCTCTCTGTAAAAAAATCAATAATACACACACACACACACACACACACACACACACATATTAAAAAGAGGCAAGAGTTTAAAATGAATTTACAAATTTCTCCCTTGTGATTGGGAAAGAATCAGGGATAAAATTTAAAGTTTAGTGGCAGGGTTGAAAGATGGCCAAGTGAACAGAGAAATCATTGTCACTATAAAAACCATGACACATACTGGAAAATAATGCTTTCAATGCAATTCTTACTGACTTTAGTATTTTTAATATTGAAGCCCTTAATTATGTTCACAAAATTTTATTATTTGGAATTTTGTTTCTAGACAATATCCATTGAGAACTTCTACTCTAGAATTTTGAGTGATTACAGTTTGAATAGTAAATGCCCTATGACTATAGGAAATAGAGTTTGATTTTTAATTAGTTACCTATTAGATGGAGAAATAGGGCGCTGATTCACTCAAACACTCAAAACTGTGCAGCAAAAATGAAAACTACAAAAATTCTTACTGACTACTTTGGAAAGATTTTCTTTACATTATTCAAGTATGAAAGCAAAAATTGTACATCAGAGCAGGTGCTTAGTTAATTCATATGTAACATTGCTTTCCTGCATTTAGTCATAAACATATTTTTTTGTTCCAGTTCTCAAATTACATTAGAACAAAAATAAGAAATAAGCTAATACATATTAAATTTCCTTGAATATTATATATTTAGATTTATTATAGAAATTTTATCCTTGAAATATTGCAATATTGAATAAAGTGAGACTGCTCTAGTTTTTTTTTTACTTAAGAAGTAACAGTAAAAAAAAAGCAAAGAGCTTAGATAAAGCATTATATTTCTGTATGATTGATTATCTGGGTAAAGATTTATACCAGCCAAGAAAATAAGCCTGAAAGTGCAGGAACTAAACGTAATAAGATGAGCTTAATAATGTTGACTTAAGTGAACTGAAAAAAATAGTTTCCTTTGATTTCCTTTTAATATTTAACTGTTTGACATTTATAATTTATTGATTAATGACATTTTACTATAAACCTTAATTAAAGTAATCTTTCCTTCCTAATATAAGATCCTTGAGTAGGAAATAGGAATGACTAATCTTAGCCAAAGTGTTACTTGTATTATTTGTGAGATTCATGAGTATTTTTTGAGTTCTATAAAACATTGCTATATTTTAAACATAATTTTCAAGTCTGATGTAAGAAAATTTATTTATCTCATATCTAACTCAAATAATTTGCTCAAATAAACCATAAAGGATTATGTGATATTTACAGATAAATATTTTATAAATTATTTTTAATAAGAATTCTCTTCTAGATCCTATATAATAAAGAGCTAATATGCTAATTAGACCAAACAGCAGAACAACCATCCGGAAGACCTTCTAGATAAAGCCAGGGCTGTGTGGGTCGAGTCCCTTTCACGAATTTCATGCATTGGGCTTCTAGTAAACATATAATTAATTTATTGAACTTTATTTTGTTATATAACTTAATTCAAGAAATGTGCAATTTAAGTATTGAGACTGATGTGGGGCATTACCCAAACTTTGTAGATATTTTACCTTAAATACATAGGGGTAATCAGCTAAACTGTGAAAATTATTTTGCCAATCTGTAAAAATCAATTAATTATAGGTAGCTTTGATATATAAGTGGTAGTTGGCATCATATTCGCTCATAGTTAGTCATTGGAATTGTAAGCCACAAGCTGCTTTTCATTTCATTATACATGATGTACATAGTCAACATAGCAAAGAAACAAGCCCATATGGCATAATGTCACAGTATGAAACTATATATGAAAGTGCCAGGCTGGTGTTGCTCAGTGGTTAAACATCTCCCATGAACCAGGAGGTCATGGTTTGATTTCCAGTCAGGGCACATGCCCAGCTTGTGGGCTGGATCCCAAGTAGGGGACAAGCAGGAGGCAGCCTATTGATGATTCTCTTTTATCAATGGTATTTCTATCTCGATCTTCCTTCCTTTCTCTGAAATCAATAGACATATTTAAATATGACACATATACTAGTATATGTTAAAGTGTAGTGTGTAGACCATAAATGCTTTTGTACATATGAGCAAGCTGTGCTTTTATTTTTGATACTGTCTTTTTAAAAAGAAAAATGTCATGTCTTCTGCTTTGTGAATTTTCCACTTAACTTGAGCTTTCTAAGTGCTGTAATTATGCAGACCTGAGTTTACATACTTTTAGCCATGATTTGATACCTTGAACATCTCCTAACTTGACACACATGCAGGGCATCATTACTCCTTTTGTTGTAAGGTCATCTCAGAAGGATGAAAATTGGGATAAGGATTTTAGAGTAACAATATGGGTTTTCAGATAGTTTTTAAAATACCCAGTAATAATGATTAGAACCAGAAAAAGAATTGTACTTTGTTACAAACACATTCTTAAAGAAAGGTTCAGTTGTGCTTTCTCTAAATGGCAGTAGATCAGGGCTCTTTGGATTAATATGCATCATATAGACTCTGCAGATTAAACTAAATCACCTGGGGAATGGATGGCCAATGAACCACTTTATCTGTACTTTGCAGGTACCTTCAATAGTTTGTCAACTGCAGCGTAATTATAATTTTAGTTTGATGTAGGCAGTGCTACGGTAGCTAAAGTAATTTTCATTTCTTCCCAGAATTTCCTTCAGAGAAATGCAAAGTTATATAACTTTTTAAAAACAATATCGTTTTCCTGGATTTAAGCAGTAAAATGTAACCATAATTCAGGATGTGTCCTTCAGTAGGAAAGTGGAACAATTATTGTCTATGTTGAAAAATAGGAACAAAATTAAATGTGGACCTTGTGAGATTCCCTTGATATTTTGATAAGATTGCTTTTGTGACTTTTTAAATCTAAATCTCTCATTCAAAGGTATTTGAATTCTTAAAATATGTCTTGATTTTTTTAATGTACATCCTATATAATAAAAGGCTAAAGTGCAAATAGACTGAACAACTGGAACAATGGAGCAACTGGTCACTATGACATGTGCTGACCACCACGGGGCATGTAAGGAACATGATGGGTGTCAACCCATGGTGGGAGGGTGGAGCAGGTGAGAGGGGGTGCCAGACTAAGGTGGAGTACTGGTTGCTGCCATTGGGTGAGCTTCTGGTGGTTACTAAAACTTATTTGCTCCTGTGCACTGCATTCCCACCCGGTGCCTGCACTTGTTTCCGGAGCCAGCCCCGCTCACACCCTGATGACTTGGTGCTATGAGCTGGTGCAAACAGTGGCTGCTGGCTGCAATCACCCCTCAGGGCTTCTCTAATTCTCCTGCTCCTGACGGGAGATCGGGGCCAGCAACTGCCACTCATACCTGATGCTGGAGATGGTCCCACTTGCACCAGCTATTGCCGCTGGCTCCAATTACTCAGCAGCGGCAGGAGTGGGGTTGCCACATACAGAGGCTGGGGGCCGTGGTGGGAGGAGCTGGGGAGGGGCACAAAGAATGATCCAGACCCACTCCTGTGCTTATTACAACCTCGTGGCCCACAGTTCCTTTTAAGGTTCATGAATTTGTGCACTGGGCCCCAAGTTTAAATGAAATGTACAGTTGAAGCAATTAGGAAGTATATGGAAAAATAAACCTTGCATCACTGATTTAGATATTTGTTTTATATGCATGTGCAGATAAATTTATATGGATATATGTATATAACATAGACAAGTATTTTACATGTACCTAAATTTGATCTGAGTAATTGAGATAATTTCATTTTGTTTTTTAAACTGTACTTAAGAACTTTGCTATATGTCGTTAAGTCACAAATCACCCACTATAATTACTGGTTTTGAATTTTTTCTTTTATTTGATTTCAGTAGAGCGCTAAGGAAGTTTATGTTTATATCCTTCGATTTAATGATGTCTTACTTTACTATTTTATTTCTAAATTAAAATGAACCATGTAATTAACATATACTGAAAAGTCAGTTAAAATTAAGTAGTCTATAAAATTATCCTTGCATTTGTCAGGCAATTTTGCTAAAGTTTGTGACTTTTGTGATTATGCTTCTACGCTTGCACTAACATAATGGATATATAACTCACTAGAGAATATTTTTATTTATTGAACCATGTTACCATTAACAGAAAGTGTCAGGATAATAAAATAACTGATTCTTCATTTTTGCAAAAACCTTGAAAATAAGGCCTTTCATCTCAAACTATAATTCATCTTATGTATCTTTTTGACACTATATACATTATCAATAAATTTTATTTCTCTGCATAGAACATTAAGATGTCAGTCATCTTGCTTATTATGCTCAAGACACACATTAGTTGTTGGAGCAGAGACACAAGACACATGAAGTATCTCTGAAACGACACTGCTACACATAACAAACTCTATGAATTTGACTTGTTGGCTTACAGAGGTATTAATAACAAAAAAATACGATGATGTATTTATAGTCCCTGATTATTGTGGTATCAACACAATACCAAAAATTCAATTAAATCTTGTTTTATAGTGACAAAAACTGGCTTTTAGAAAACATTCAACAAAAATAAAAATAACAGGCCCTAATTGGTTTGGCTCAGTGTATAGAGTATCTGGTTGAGGATGTGAAAGGGTCCCAGGTTTGATTCTGGTCAAGGGCATATACCTAAGTTGAGGGCTTGATCCCAAGTAGAGGGCATGCTGTAGGCACCCAATCAACGATTCTCTCTGGTCTTTAATGCTTCTATTTCTCTCTCCATCTTCCTTCCTTTATAAAATCAATAAAATATATTTTTTAAATTTAAAATAACAGGAAAAATAATGAGGGTATTATCATAATATTGACTATTTACTAAGTACATATTTTATTACTTCATAAATGGATTCATAAATGACAGAAATGCTATTTACCAATGTGATTTATTACTTGTATTGCATGTAGTAATAAGTTGTTTTACCTATTTGTGCATTGTATTAATCATATGACTATACCACAATATATTTATCAATCTATTTTTAATAACCAAGTAAAAATATTTTTGTTTTTTGCTAGTGTAAATAATACTGATGTAAAAATTTTTGCAAGTCTTTTGGTAAACATCCTGCAACATTATTTTGGGTTGTAGAATAGTTAGAGCTAAAGTGGCTGGAATGTTAGTTTTGCGTATATTTACATTTGGTTACCAATGCCAACTAGTTTTTCAAGAAGATTTTAACAAATAAAATAACAACTACAATACTTGGAAGTTGCAGTTGTACACACCACAACCTTATGTGGTATTACTAGTATTTTTCCCTTTTGTAGACACTATTGTAGTTATAGTATCATCACATTGCCCTTTTAATTTTTTTCAAAATATATTTTTATTGATTTCTAAGGGAAAGGGGGAGAGTAATTGAAAAATCAGTGATGAGAAAGAGTCATTAATCAGCTGCCTCCTGCATGCCCCATACTGGTGATCAAACCCAAAACCCAGGCATGTGCCCAGACAGGGAATTGAACTGTTACCTCCTGGTTCATAGGTCAATGTTCAAACACTGACCCATTCCAGCAAGACTGTCTTTTTATTTATTTTTTATTTTTTTTCTGAATAAAGATATTAAGCATCTTTTGGTATTCTCATAGGACATTTAGATATCCTCTCTTGTAAAGTGTCTCTTCAAATATTCTCATTTTGTTTTGCATGAAGGGAAAATTTACCCTTTTTCAATTGATTTATTGAAAATTAATATATTCTAGATATGGGTTTATTTTTCAGATATATATGGTATCCCAAAAATCTATACACACACTTTGAATAATTCTAAAGGCAGTCTTTGTTAAAATACACTTCATTTTTAAAATTTATATATCACCTATTAAATTATGTATACATTTTTTCGGGAGACCCTGTATGTATTCCAATACCTTCTCACATTCTGTGAATATTTTCACTATTTAAAGAGATCATTTAATGAATAATTTTTAAAAAATTAATAATGTACCATTTATTAGTTTTTATACTATATGGTTATTTTTTGTGTGTGTCTGGTTAAAGGAATATCTGCCTATCTCTAGTTCAGGAAGACATTTCCTTTTGTTATCTTTAATAGCTTAACAATTTTACTTTCATATTTATGGCTATGCTGTACCTGGGATTTATGTGTATGAAGTGAGATAAAGGTAAATGTTTAAATTTTCCCTATTGGAAACTCCACAAGATCCAAAATATTCTGATGAAAAGAACATTGTTGCCTCATTGCATTTTATGCACCTTGTCTAAGTTCATTGCATGTGTATGTGTAGCTCTCTTCTGGACTTTACAGTCTGTTTCATATGCCTCTATGCACTCTATTTGTTTACACTGTCTTAATTATTGATGCTTTGTAAGTCTTTAAATATTCTACCCAGCTTGTCCTTTTTGCCATTTGCATTTCCACATGAACTTTATAATTAATTTATTTATTGACTTTACTGTCAATTTCAATAACATCACCTGCTATGATTTTACTTGGAATTGCATTGAATCTGAAAAGTAAGTTATAGAGAATTAAGTATTTAACATTTACTTCATCAGTATAGTGCATACAAATTTGATTTAAATGGGTTGTTTAAATTTCTCTTTGTAATCTATATATCTTACCTAATAAAAGAGTAAAACGCAAATTGACTATCACTCTAACACACACAATGGCTGCCCCCATGTGGTCAAAGATGACTACCCCCATGTGGACACAAGACTGCTGCCACAAAATGGCTAGCAGGGGAGGGCAGTTGTGGGCAATCAGACCAGCCAGAGAGGGCAGTTGGGGGTGACAAGGACTGCAAGAGAGGGCAGTTGGGGGTGATTAGACCAGCAAGGGAGGGCAGTTGGGAAGGACCAGGCCTACAAAGGAGGGCAGTTGGGGGCAATCAAGCCTGCAGGAGAGGTTAGTTCAGGGTGACCAGGCTGGCAGACGAGGGAAGTTGGGGGTGACCAGGCCTGCAGGGAAGGACAGCTGAGGGGGATCCAGGATTGCAAGGGAGGGAAGTTGGGGGAACCAGGTCAGCAGGGTAGGGCAGTTAGGTATCAATGAGACTATCAGGGGAGTGGTTAGGGAATGATCAGGCTGGCAGGCAGAAGCAGTTAGGGGCAATCAGGAAGGCAGGCAGGTGAGCAATTGGGAGCCAGCAGTCCTGAATTATGAGAGGGATCCTAGATTGGAGAGGGTGCAAACTGGGCTGAGGGACACACACCTCTCCCCTTTACCCCACCCCGCACACAAATTTCATACACTGGGCATCTAATATATATACATGCCTAAGTGACCATTACTTATAAAAGCCAGTCCACCAGTTACTGGGATGTGCACTGACCACCAGGAGGCAGATACTTAATACAGAAGCTGGCCCTGGTGGTTAGTGTGCTCTAACAGTCAACCTTCCCTGGCCCCTTCTTTCCTTGCGCCCCCCCCCCCCACACACACCTAGCCAACTGGTCCCCTGATAGGCTCGATCATTGGCCAGGCCTAGAGACCCCACTCATGCATGAATTCCTGTACTGGGCCTCTAGTGTCGAATAGTTAGGGTATATGTCATCCACACTGTTTGGTAAATTTAATAGGTCTTCGTTGCTTATTAATTCTATTATAAGTGATCATTTGAGTTTTTTTAAAAAAAATTGTTGCTATCACATTGAAATAAAACTGAGACTGAACAGTTATATATCCTACAATAAACTGTGATTTGAGACTTAATGTCTGATTGGTTATTATAAGATGAAATAATAAATACATGGATTCTACCACAATATCCTTTCATATAAGTAGAAAAACTGGCATTACTGAATACATTGCATGGGAGAATTAGAAGCAATACTGCATGATTATCTGACTCCCTGAGTTGTGCATGTTCAACATACCACTTCCATATCCATGGTAAATCATCCCAAGAAAATTAAAGCTTTGTCAAATGCTCACTCTCTCAAAGATGTATATTTAAACTGTTATTACTATGTTAGTACATATCTCAGTGAAGTTATATGAGATGAATAGTTGAATTGCAAAATAGTTATTTGATAAACAGGTGCCCACTATTTAAATGTAGACATTTTAATAATAGGTTAGTTATAGAATTACTCATTTTTATATCATATTCATTGTTATATTTTTAAACTTTGAGTCACTTTCTGTTATTAATATGTTAACAGCATGTGTATGTGTGAACGCTACTTTCATGATTTGTATGATTCCTAAAAAGAAAATATTAAAATAGGGCTGAGGCATAGCCAACTGCTGAAACAGATAATGATGCTTTCATCTCACTGAAGTGTTAAATGAAAGGCAAGTTCCCATAGCTTATCCTACTACCTAACAATAGCACTTGTAATTATTTAGCACTATTATCTGAATTCTTCTTCAAGTCCTGCTTTGATTTTAAGAATAACACATTTTCCCCAGACACAGGAAGTCTTACCGGTCTCACTTTTTACTTCCTGCCTTAAAAGAAATCTAATGTGCCCTCCAGCATCACAAAGAGAAATTATACAATTATCCAATATCTTTTTTCCTATCTTCTGGAATTCTTTTTTTTAATAGATTTATTAGCACTGGTATTTAAGAGTTGAAGGAGCTCTTTAAAAGTTTATATAAAGTAGTCCTTTAGGAAACATTTTCAGCTCATGGTAAGATTCCAGTGCTGCCCACAAGTTCTGCCCTTTGTGAGACAGTTGTAGAAAACAGATGAGTGGGAGTATGAGAGTCAGGAAGAGTTGATACCTGAACCTGCTGTCTTTCCCTGCACGGCATAGCATACCGTTGAGTAGGTTCATTCTCTCCATTGTGCAGTGTCTCTCCCAACTCGCGGACATTAGTAGAAGAATAATGTTCCCAGGACTCATGGTGATTTGCATATCGAGATCATATCAGAAGAGATAATAGATTCTAAATGCTTTTTCTAATGGCAATAATGTATCTATAATAATAAAAGCACAATATGCTAATTAGACCAGATGTACTTCTAGAAGTCCTTCCTTCTGAACAAAGCCACAATGGAAGGGGCCAAGCCAGAGGCAGCAGAGGCCACTGGCCATGGCAGTGGGGGCCAAGGCCCTTGCACAAATTTTATGCATCAGGCCTCTAATATATATATATATATAAAAGCCAAAACACCATAACAATGGAATAACCAGAATGACCAGAATGACCAGAAAGACCCATTGCTATGATACATACTGCAGCACGCAGCACGCAACCAGCCCAATTGGGACCCTGATCAATCCCACCCTACCGCCTGCGGCCCCACTCCCCAGCCAGTCTGGATTCTGATCAGATCCCCCCACCTTGATCAGGGTCAGGGCCAGCAGTCCAACTGCCTGTGGCCCCCTGGGCTGGCCCTGCCCAAAATAGGCCCTCCACACTGAGCGAGGTGGAGCTGGGCTGGCTAACCACCCGTGACCCTTCCCCCCAGCCAATCTGGCCCTGATCAGCCCTCATCAGGGAAGGCTGGCTGGATCCCACCTGTGCATAAATTTATGCACCAGACCTCTAGTTTTTAATAAAAGCATCAGGTGGTTCTATGAGTGTAATTCCAAACATGTTACTAAAGCTGAACATATCTCCATTTAGCAACTTAATAGAGCAAATAATCACTGAAGACCAAACTTTTTTTTTATCAAACCTGAAGCTAATATGCACTAAATATAAAGGACTCTCTCTATGGCTTTTGTCACATCTTTCATCATTTAATATTTTATCAAAACATATTTATAATCCTAATAAAAACTTCCATTGAAATCAGTGTCTTGAAAGATAAAGTATTACAGCATGGAGATATTTGTAATGGACTAACTGGATAACATAGCTGAGGGCTCCTTTAAAGTCAGGCATTAAAGGCATATGATTTGCTTATCCATTTTTAATTTTTAATTGATCTTGTTTGAATATTGGCAAATTTGATTGGCAAACATGTATGGCATATATACCTAACTTATACCTTTCCCCATAATGACTTGGATTCAAGAGCCATCTGAATGGAATCACTTATCAAATAATTTGTTTTTCTGTATGAGTTTTCATGTAATGAAATTAGATCATTTAAATTATTTAAGATTTTCTATTCCTCCACATGATATAATCTCTTTAGAGAAAGCACTTTCTATTTCTTGCCGTTGCTACTAGCAACAGACATTTCAGTCAGTAAGCATATTAGATTGTGGGAAATAATGAGCTGTCTTTGGGGAAATAAACCAAAGGGACTTGATATTTCCATCAAAATAAGAGGTTTTGTGTTTCTACATCTTACAAAGCTACATGTGGCTTTGAGTAAATTATTTAGCTTTTCTGAATTTTAGTTTATGCATTTATGAAATGAAAATAATATTATAGTAGTACCAACCTCATAAACTTATTTTGAGGGGTAAATTAGAAAATATTTGTAAAGTGTTTACCACTATTGCTGACATTTATATATACTATGCTATGTAAATTCTAGTAATTATCACTACCAACAGAATTCTACTCATTTTAAGCATTCAACAGTTTAATCTTGCTATTCTCTAATGAGCTTGAATTTTTAAATCTTTCATTACTTGAATTTAAAGTTAAGAAAAATCATGTTAAACTGATAGTTGAATTGATATCTTTGAGTAATTAAAGCACTGTTTTTTAAAAAAGGTAGAGATTAATAAAATACAGAGTTGGGGCAAAAGTAGGTTTACAGTTGTTCATATGGAAAATAATACAATAAATAAATACTAATAATGCAACAATAAACTGTTTTGTGCACTCACAACTGTAAACTTACTTTCGCCCCACCATCTATATATTTCTATATATACTCAATATGCACATTATGTTCAATAAACAATATTTTTAATTAATAAACTGACAAGTAAAATATGAGACATAAAATGGAAATAACTATCAATGTATGCAAAATTAATTGAATGAAAAAATATCCATATGTATATATCATTAAATGAGTATGACATACAGTAATATAGATGATACCAATTGGTAGCTTGTAAGAACTCAACATACATTAACTATTATTCTCCCTCTCCTGACTTTGACATTTTTCTTATTTCTTTTTTATGCGCGAAAGGGGAAGTTAGTTTCTTTCACCCATGTGGTGGGTTTTCAACACCTGCCTCATAGTAGGCACTCAGTAAATGTCGCAGATTCACAGATTTGGCTTTCTGCATTGGTAAATTTTACCTCTGATGGTTGAACCTTTGAAATTTCCATGATTCTATTTTAGTCTTTGCAGAATTGTGATGGAGACTGTCAGCCAAGACTAATGAGAAGAAGGCGAAGAAATTTTATTAACTTTTAAACAGGCTCACAGGCTTTCTGGCGAGCCACCAGTGGTGAGTCATCATGCTATTTCTGTAGGGCTATCGAGTCGGAATTCAGAACAGAATCTTTGGTTGTGACAAGCCTCATTTATATAATCTTTTACATAATTGTAAAATGGTATTTCGATTTATATTGTATCCCAGAAAAATGCTTCTGAAGAGCAAATGAAGCTTAGAAAAAAATGTTAATTCTTGAAAATAACTATATATCTTCAGCAACTAAATGAAATCTTCAACAATACGTTGTCAAAAAAAAGCTGTAAGGTAGGAGGTAGCTGGCTCAGATTCTGGTCCTATTAATTTGATAAATATTTACTTTGGGCAAATTTTATCCTGTTAAAAAGCTCAGTTTACTTAAGAGGTGATTTTTGAACCACACAATTTCCAACATCTCTCATAGCACTGTGTGTCTGGGCTCAGACAGGAATTCTCATTGCATTCCGTTCCATTCCCTGATATGCATGACAACTTGTTTCAGTCAAAGAAAGTTTCAGACTTACAGTACAAACATACATTCTAAGTTTGGTACCTTCTAATTTTTTATTTGCCAACAATGGAAAAATATTTAATCCATAGTTATTGAAAATAACTATATATTGAAAATAACTATGTATTGAAAGTCTCTTTCAGGACTTCTAAAACTTTCAAGCATCACAATAAATTGACTCATTTGGGAATATAATAGGTAAAAATAATGTATTCATTTGTGTGTGGTTAGTGTAGGTGGTATCTTTGCTTCATCAAAACAATATAAATGTCCCTTCCGTTTCTGTAGAAATTTAAGAGCTATTTTGACATGTTTTTGTTCGTGTTTAAGTATATTTTTATTAATTTCAGAGAGGAAGAGAGAGAGCGATAGAATCATCAATGATAAAAGAGAATCACTGATCAGCTGCCTCCTGCATGCCTTCTATAGGAGACTGAGTCTGAGACCCAGGCATGTGCCCTTGACCTGAATCAAACCAGGGGCCCTTCAACCCACAGGCCAGTGCTCTATCCACTGAGTCAAACCAAGAAGGGTAATGAACTTGTTTTTAGAGGTCACTAAGAGTATTGTTACAAGGTTAATCTGATTTTTACTGAGTTTATTACCTTGTAAAACCCACATTGTCGACTTAAGAATCCATGCTATAGAATAGGTTAATTTCTGTAGGAAATAATAAGATAAGGTTGTCAGACATTTCTCAGGAATAAAAATATGGGGTATTTATATCTTATTTTTCATATATATATATATGTATATATATATACATATATATGTAATACACACACACACACACACACATACACACACACACATACACACACACACACACACACACTAAAGGCCCTGTGCACAAAATTTGTGCACAGGTGTGTGTGTCCCTCAGCCCAGCCTGCACCTTCTCCAATCTGGGACCCCTCAAGGGATGTCCAACTACCAGTTTAAGCTTGATCCAGGTAGGATTGGGCCTAAACCAGTAGTGGGACATCCCTCTCAAAATCCAGGACTGCTGGCTCCCAACTGCTCACCTGCCTGCCTTCCTGTATGCCCCTAACTGCTTCTGCCTGCCAGAGTAATCATCCCCTAACCATTTCTCTGCCTGCCTGATTGATGCCTAACTGCTCTTCTGCCAGCCTGATTGCTCCTAACTGCCCTCCCCTGCAGGCCTGGTCATCACTAATTTGTAGGCTTGATTGGCCCTAACTCCCCTCCCTTGCTGGCCTGGTTCCTCTCAACTATCCTTCCCTGCTTGCCATCTTGTCATGGCCATCTTTTGTCCACATGAGGGCAGCAATCTTTGACCACAAGGGGGCAGGCATCTTGTGTGTTGGAGTGATAGACAATTTGCATATTATTCTTTTATTAGATAGGATATTTTTTTTACCATGATCACTTTTTGAAAATAGCCTCTATTTTAAAGAAGAAAAATGGGAAAACAAAAGATTTTGAAAACGTTGAACAGTCAATGCTTTGAAAAAAAAAAAAAAGAGTAAGTGGAAAATATTCAACCATGTTTTACTTCTAGGCCCTGGTTACAGTTTATATTTTTCTGGAATCAGAATAATGAACATTGTTTATTTCTTTCACCTTTGAATTATAGTTTTCTTTCACCTTTGAAATTATAGTTTTCAAAGTACAAATCAATGATTGACAATGGCAGGCATTATGAATTTTCAATATAGTTTTAGAAGGTCACATGAGTTAAACAACCCTATAACTTGTTCACTAAGTCATAAAATACTTGAACCAATTAATATAGGTTATAGATTATTAGGTAAATGATGTAAGGATATTGGTATCTATATAAATAAAAACCAAGCAACCAGAATACTGGAATGACAAGAATGACCTGAACAACTGGAACAAACAGAATGACTGGTCACTGTGTAGTGCATTGTGTTGGCCAACCAGCCCAATTGGACCCTGATTGCCCCCCAATTACCTGTGGCCCTTCTCCCCAGTTGGCCCAGCCTCCAATTGGCCCCCAACTCCTGATCAAGGACAAGCTCAGCTGGCCAGCTAACTGCCTGCGGCCCCTCTCTACCCTACCCCTATTATTCCCCCCAAGTGTCTTCCCCCACACTGGTCTGGCCCAATCAGCCCCAATGGAGCAGGCCAGCCAGACCCCAACCATGCACAAATTTGTGCACCAGGCCTCTAGTGTAATATAATATTGTAAAAAAGATTGAATGTATTTATAAGCATTTTAATAATCTGCAGAAATCTCATTGTCTAAATAAAAAAATAAAATACCTTAACTCAGTAGTAACCAAAACCATGAACATTTAACTGATACCTAAATATGGAGAGTGATATATGTTAATAATTGATAAAGCATTTACAATGTACTATGATAAATGCAAAAATTGATTGATTCTGAAAGACACATTTTTATTTTATTATCAATACAAAAAAACTGTACTATCAGTCTATCAATGTAATTGTGATTCAAGCTTCATTTTTGTTTAAAGAATATCCTGCTAAGCAGATTTTTTAAAAGTAACATAATGCCAGTTGTATGCAACAAAGCCAGTGGAAATGAACGCCTATGATATCTGATTGCCTTTAGTGGCTTGGTTTTCTATATAACAACTAGAAGCTTGGTGCATGAAATTCGTGTATGTGAGGTGTGTGCTTCAGCTCAACCTGTCCCCTCTCCAATCTGGGACCCCATGAGGGATATTTGACTGCCTGTTTATAAATGGGCAGTCGGACATCCTTCTCACAATTCAGGACTGCTGGTTCCCAACTGCTCACTTACCTGCTTCCTGATTACCCCTAAGCACTTCTGCCTGCCAGCATGATCACCCCCTAACCATTCCTCTGCCAGCCTGATTGATGCCTAATTGCTCCTTTGCCAGTCTGTTTTCCCCTAACTGCCCTCCCCTGTGGACCTGGTCACCCCTAACTGCTCTCCCCTGCAGGCTTGGGTTCCCCTCAACTGCCCTTCCCCATATCCCAGTCACCCCAACTTCCCTCCTTTGCTGGCCTGGTCACCACTAACTGCTCTCCCCAGATAGCTTGATCACCTCCAACTGCCCTCCCTTGCAGGCCAGGTCCCTGCTAACTGCCCTCACCTCCTGGCCAACTTGTGTCCACATGGGGGCAGGGTATTTTGACCACATGGGGCAGTCATCTTGCATGTTGGAGTGATGGTCAATCTGCATATTACTCTTTTATCAGATAGGATAGAGGCCTGATGCACGGGCGGGGGCCAGCAGGTTTGCCCTGAAGGGTGTCCTGGATCAGGGTGGGGGTTCTCTTGGGGCATGGGGTGGCCTAGGCGAGGGGCCTGAGGTTGTTTGCAGGCTGGCTATGCCCCCCAGTGACCAAGTGGAGGCCCTGGTATCTGGGATTTATTTATCTTCTACAATTGAAACTTTATAGCCTGGAGCAGAGCCAAGCCTTCTGCTTGCTCAGTGGCCACAGCCATTGAAACTTTGTTTCCTTAAGCAGAGGTCTAGGCCGGGGAGGGTGTGTGGAAAGTTTGGCTTCCTTCATTGCCAGAGGCAACCCAAGCTTCCCTCCTACTTTCTCTGTAGCCATAGCCATCTTATTTGGGTTAATTTGTATACTCGCTCTGGTTGGCTGGTGGGTATAGCTTGTAGGTGTAGCAGAGGTGTGGTCAATTTGCATATTACTCTCTTATTAGATAGGACTAGAGGCCTGATGATGAAATTCATGCAAGGGTAAGCCTTCACAGCCCAGCTGTCTCGGCTGCCCTTATAGCCCTGGCTTCATCCAGAAGATCATCCAGAAGGTCATCTGGATGGTCGTTCTGCTGTTCAGCTGGTCAGTCAATTTGCATATTATACTTTTATTATTATAGATTATTTAGAATTTGAGTTTTTAATTAGTATGCACCAGTTCTGCTATAGACTGAATTACCTCTCTCTCCCCTCAAAATTCATATGCTGAAACCTAAACTCCAGTGTGCTGTTACTTGAGAGTTAGGCCTTTGGGAGATGATTAGGTCAAGAAGGCCAAGCCCTCATGAATGGGATTAGTATTCTCATAAAAGAAACCTCAGGGACTCTGACCTTACCATACAATTTTACTGTAATGTGCTATCATTCTTATGTATTAGGCATTTGTTACTCCAGACCAGTGCAGCGACCCTTTAATACAGTTCCTCATGTTGTGGTGACGCCAACCATAAAATTATTGCTACTTCATAACTGTAATTTTTCTACTATTATGAATCATAATGTAAGTATCTGTTTTCCGATGGTCTTAGGCGACCCTTGTGAAAATGTCGTTTGACCCCCAGGTTGAGAACAACTGCTCTAGACTGAATGGAAGACATATATAATATCATTGATATATATATAGCTTATATCAGAGCATATTTGAGGCTTAAAGCCATCCTCTGTAAGTGTTACTGATAATATTTTGCAAAACTTAATACACTAGGAGCAATCCTTCAACCTGCCAATAACTCTAAAGCCTTGGTTTCACTAAGTATAATCTCACCTTCTGCTTTTTTTAAAAAAACTTTTTTGAAAGCTCTAAAGAAATTTTAAAATATTTTTATTTTTGTTCCAGTAAAGCTGCACTCTGGACTAATTAGAAATGCACTGATTTTTGAATTTCCTTATAAAACATTGATGAACTTCACGCAGTGATTTAAAAAAAAATAATGGGTTAAAAACTCAAGTAGAGGAAAGTCTCACAAAGAATTTTAATATTTTCATAAATTTTAATCTCATTCCCTTTAAAAATCCATTAGAAGAATTATTTATTATAGATGTAACGTAATTTTAATATACACTGAAATTAAATTTATTTAGTTTCCTGAAGAACTACAAAGGCAATTAATTCTGAGACTTACAACTATATAATTGAATGAGAAAGTTGTAACAGCTACCTTGTTAGATTTTCCTGGTAAGTACTATTTTATGCATATGTTATTAGAAACTACTTGAGACCCTTTAGTTATCCAACATTATTAACAACTCCCCTGTAATAATTTTGAAGAAATAAATGAATCAAGAAGTAGCAAATAAAGTCCAGAATATTCTTGTGACTGCTCTTAAAGACACAGCTAATGAAGGAGGAGTGTTAGTTGCTTTCCAGGGTGACACAAGCAGCCGCTGAAGACTGGAAACAGGTGTGCTACTTGCGGATAGCTGCCTCCCACGGACAATATGGGCAAACTGAGCATAGGTAGTTACTTTTCTCCAAACTTGTCAATCAGAAATGTCACCCTACTTTCTCATGCACATGAGCATGGAGAAAAGAGACCTGCAAAGATCTAGAGAAAAATCTCTCCTAGCAGAAATCAGGAGTAGGAAACAAGTATTTCCCTCAGTGAGGATGATCCATATATGCATAGAATTCTATTTTAAAAGCATATTTTAAGTAAAATCTATTATGGCCAAAAGCAATAATAGTTTCCTCAAATTTGGATGTTGTAAGAAAACAACAAAATACTAGAACAACAAATGGCAAGAAGGTAAATGCTTTCTATCAAAGCTTCAAGATTTACTGAGAATTTAATTAAAGTGCATAGTCCATTATCTTATAAATATTACTCATACATAATTATCGGATGAACATTTGCCACATTTAACTAATTAATGAATGAAAGTGCATAATTGTAAATTTAATTCAAAAGTGATTTTTGACAGATTAAGTATGTGTAAGCACAGGAAAAAAAAAAGAATTCTAGATAGAGATTAGTCATTTAGATATAAAACTGGTTAACAGAATTATAAACCTATGAAGCAGTAACCTTTGGGGTTATCTGAGATAATGCACAGAAATAATTTTTATGTCTACCAGACAAAGCTCTGCAAGATATTATGTTATTTTGGAAACTCTGATTCAAAATTAATGATATGCAATGAAGCAAAGAAATTTTTCCCTAGAAAATCAATACATTTTTGATGGACCTATTAAATGATTTACTCTGGACCTGAAAATATGTAGTCTTTCTTTCTTTCTTCTTCTTTTTTTTTTGCCTAATTTTAAATTAACTTCTTCACCAGTATTTAACAATTTCTCCCATGTGTTAATTCTCCAAAGTGTTTAATTGAAAATAGTTGACCTATGGACTCATAAATGCTAGTTGAAAGAAAAGAAAATTAAGGTCTTTGACCTGTGAGACCAGTATGAAAATCAGTGTGCAAGAGCCAAAGGCCAGTTTTTAAATCTTAAAGACTTGAGATAAAAATAACTATGTTCTTAGCATAGCCAGAATCAAAATCAATTTCTTGAAATCCTGAAGCAGCTGTAACCATTCAGTTTTCCATTTTGTCTAAGAATTTTAATATCTTATTTCATCTTTTAAAATAAAAATACAGTTTCTAACTTATCCCACTTAGAATAGCGTTGTTGCAGGATGAACTAAGAAGAATATATCTAACTAGTGGCCCGATTCATGAAGATTCATGCAAGAATGGGCCTTCCTTCCCCTGGCCGCCAGTACTGCCTTTGCTCAGGCAGGAGCTGCCTTTCTGCCTTCCCACGATTCCCAGAGGCCCAGAGGAGCTGGGGTGATATGGAACACCTGTGTTGTAGCCATGGCGACACCCAACCCCAGTGGCTTGATGCCTGTGTATGCAAATTAACTCAACATCTTTGTTCAGTTAATTTGCATGATCACTCCTAATTGGCTGGTGGGAGTCACAAAGGTATCGTCAATTAGTATGTTACTCTTTTATTAGGTAGATAGTACCTGATGTGGGAGACAGTAATAAATTAATGGAGAGTAACTTTTTGGGCTAAAATTAATTGACACATAAGAATTAATATGTGAACATTTATGTTAGAAAGTATTTGTTTATTAATTGATTTTTAAGTATATTTATATGAGTAAGCTGGACGTTTTTAGGATAGAAACACTCATGCATTACTCTGTATAATTTTTTACTATATCAGATGGAGTATTTAAGTAAAGAATCTGCTCCCTGAGTACATTAGTTATAAACACCTATTCAACACTGTATGTACTTTTTAAACTTTTACTGAGATGATTTTTTAAGACTACTTAGCATACTCTAGCTCATGATGAGAAGGCATTTGTGAATAATCAAGGACAGGATGTCAAATCATATTGCATATACTCAAACTTGCAAACATAAATCTTAAAAAGGTATGAAGTCTCCATCTGCCTCTTCAGAGCATTTTCACAGATTTCTGAAAGGATACAGAGACATCTTTAAATCTCATCTTAGAGGAAATTTTATAATTTCAACTTTATTAATAATCCAAGGACAGTAGGTTGCGATCTAGGGGGCTGTGGAGTTCAATTTTAAGTGCAGGAATTTTATATTGTGAATATACTGCTCAAAACTTTAATTAGCTTATTACACATTCATAGCATGGGGGCATTAAATATAGTCACAACCAGATCAAAACATTAAGCATTATAAAGATGTCTATTCACTTCAAATTAACCTCTCATACTTGACACAAAATTATAATATTTAGGAGTTAAACATTCACAAATATAATGACCAATTTAATGCACAGTTGATTTATTCTTAAATATTTTGTGATAGACTATTTACCAGTCACCTGGAAAATTCTGCAACAGTTATATATGTGTCATCGACTGTAAGTACTAAGCACTTACTATTGTGGCCTCTAGAGATGGAACTTCCTTAGACATATATCCATCCTATCCTTACTATGCTTAATGTTATGGCTTCTGGTCTATAACTTTATTATCCTTTCCATTATAAATAAGACAGATTACAGATATTTTTTCTCTATGAAGTATATAAAGAAAATAATTTTTTGATTATCTGCATTTTACCAACACATTTCAGTCTTGTCACAACTCAATAAGAGGAGTTCAACTTTATTTTACAAAGGAAGAAGCTTAGATCCATAGAAAATAGGGTATATCCACCTGGCCATTCCACGAGCAATGTTTTGGGGATTTTAGTTACTATCTCTGTGACACCAAATGTAAAGTGAGTACTGCATGAGAAAGAGCTAAAAAGAAGGGAGGAAAGAAAGGTGGAGTGATAACCATAGAGCCAGTTCAAAATGACCCAATCCTGTTTCTAACAAGATGCTGAATTGCCTCTCAGAGAAATTGGACTAAAATTGCTAGTCATGCAGAGGAAGCATGGGCAGAGGGGAGAACTTTGACCTCCAGTTGCAGCCAGAACCAAAATCTTGCCCCGAACCAACGGATGGAGATATAACTGGAACTTACAAATACAGGAACCTTTTCAGAAGTGAAAGACCTATCATCCTCTTTCCTGACTTGGGGTGAAGCATTGCTTATTATATGTTATTTAATCCAGAGGGTTATTCTTTTGATTAGCATAAGATTTCATATATCCTCTGTAACCAAGTGGCCAATTAGAATTTATCATATAAAAGTCGAATAAAATGCTTCTATTTATTTACCTAGCTTATACAAAGAAGTTATAAAAGTTTACCAATTCATATAAGAGCCAATTTCAAATTATTGAGAATCATATTTTATTCCTGGTCAGGGAATAGAAATGTTCTAACAATACTCATTCTTTATAAAACGAATCAATACCTGAACTGTACTTCTATTCTTATTTCTAATACACTATTTAAAATCTTCTTATGACATGAAATAGTCTAAAAATATATCTTTTAAAATACTAATGAGAAGTTAGAACAAAATACAGTCAAACCTCAGTTCTGGAACAATTCAGTTCTAAATCAAGTTGTTCACAGAAAATAATGTCTCCGTTGCTGAACAAGCTTCAGTTTTCAGCCAGTCACAAACAAAGGAGAGAATGTGCCAGTATGAGTTGGTTTATTCTAACATGTCAGGAAATTGTGCTGTGAATATTCTTGTGACTTTTTTTTTTTTTTGGCACAATAAAGGGGCCATCGAGAGTGCTAATGTTGCCAATGGTGTGAAAGAAACACTGATCACAGACAATTGAAGAAGTATAAAAATGTGTTGATATGGATGAATGAAAAGCTGTTATCCAGTGACAGCAAGTGAAGATATCCCTGTAACAAGGGCTGAAAGTGACTTGTTTAGGGGTAGTAAGGGGGTGGTTTGGTCAATTTAAGGGGAAAAAAGTGTTTGTTCATAGGTTAGACATGTACTGTATATAAGAAGGGTTAAAACAGGTAATCATTTGGGGGTCTGGAATGAATGAATTTAATTTATATTGTTTCTAATGGGAAAAAAAAATGATTTCATTGTCAAAGAAATCACTTCTCAAACAGCCTTCCAGAAGGAAATAAATCCAAGAACTGAGGTTCCACTGTATTAAAAAATAGAAAATTATTCATATCTGACATTGAATCATATCGAGGTATTTCTTAATAATTAAAACAGTGTGATATCAGCACAGGAATAAAACAACTGGATTATTTTGGCAGCAGGAAGTATAACCCCTGAGGGACGGAAATTTAAATGTTAATGATCTCTATTATTTACTTAAGATACCCCAAAGTGAGCAGTTTTAGAGTTCTTTTCAGCAGCTCAGGGTTTTTGTATAATTACTTCAGCCTTTTCTCAGCATTATAATATGTCTGCCACTTGATAACTGTTATAGTAATAATAATGATAGAATACAAATATAAAATAAGAAATTGGGTGTGACATATTAGACAGTGGAATGAAGTGTGAACACCCTTAAAAGAGATGTGCATGTAAGAGATATAAAAGTTTGTACCCCACATGTAAAGACCAGATAGCAGAACACCTGGGACCCGCTGATAAGACACACTGGAAGACACACGGAAGATGTCTGCTGAGCACATAAAAGAGAGCAAGCTCCAAAGGAGATTAGAGCTGCTTGTCTGCTCCTCCACAGATGGTCGCTCTCCGCTCCCCTTCCTGCATCCTGCCTGAGCTCTGTGCTCTGCCGTGGACTCTGGGTCCGAACCTGAGCCACAAGCAGAGGCCTCTACAAGACGCCGAGCTGCAGCTGCAACGTCCAACGTCCAGTGTGTGTCTGTCATCATGGATCTCCGGGTGGCCTGCCGAGGTCTGGACACCACCAAGACTCTGGTCAATAAACCGCGTGTGATGCGTGCATTGCCTGTCTGTCTCCTGTGTCATGCTCGGCCAATATTTAATAAGTGCCTTGAGTCATCCGTATAAGTCCATTCTATTGGCAGAGGCTTCTCTTGGCCACCTGTGCTTGCGTCCTTAGAAAATTCTGGGACAATAACACATATCAAGTCCTTACACAATGACAAACCGTGAAGAAAAGAAGGTGTGGGTGGGAAGAAAACTTTGTTCTTGTAACGATTTCTCCTCTCAGACAAGACAAAGGCTTCTTTCAAGATGTTATTTACCAAAAGTGAATGACAGGCTCGCTTCTTGCCTCTACACTAGGAAAATCATGAGATTAGAGGTACGGCTCTGTGGCTATTATGATTCATCTCCCGATCTTTCCTCACAATGATATTCCCTGTGGACATAGGTGAGATAAAGTTAATAATGCCAAAAACCACTGATGGGTGTTGACCAGGCAAGTTGAGTTTTGTGCCTTACATTTCAATCAGTGCAATGGAACAGAGTACAGATATGAAGCCAGAGCATGGAGAAATTTGCTATGATATGTAATTAAAACAATTTCTATTCAGTTGAATGTGAGGGGGGATATAAGACAATTGGAGGGTGGGGGGACTGTAGCATTTTGAATCTGTGCCAATAACCAGTATTCTGACGCACATTTTTGTTAGTCTACAATTAAGTCACCATCCCTTCCTTAGACAATAATCTATTTTCCTAAATATTCACAGTTGACAAGTACCATAAACCAAGAATTTAACAGCTTAGCCAGAGGGGAGATCACTGGCCCCACAGAGGTTGGGCTTTTAGATGTAACTTACTTCCCCCTTCTAACTGACTTAGGTAGGGCTGGAAAAACCTGCCACAAAAGCCCGGAAGTTAGGAAACAAAGAAAATAAAAGAAAAGTTTCCTCATTCATCACTCAGGCTTTGGAAAACCGACTCCCCTAAGTCACTGTACTAGTACATCTGCAAGTAAAAGGCTTTTTGTGAATCTTCTGAGGACTGGTTGTGTGTTTTCCAGTGGCCTGGTAAATTCTGCAACAAATGCAGGTTGAACTATTCAATGATTAGTATTGTGGTAACTCTCCCGTGATCTGAAATAAAAATTAAGATAAACATATCATCCATTATGTTTTATAGTAAAAGCAATACCAATCTAAACATTGATTTCAAAGAAGAATTTAAAATCATAAAATTAGTAAAACAAAATAGTAGTGAAGATATTTCTTAATCTTGAACTGGTGAAGGCCATATTAGAAATTGACATTGTAATCTTAAAGGAAAATAAAAAATAACTCTAAATTTTAACGATTGAAAGTCATAAGCCAACAGAAGAAAAAAAAAGTCATTTAAAACGTTGAAAGACAAGTGAAATAATATAAAAAATAGTATTTGTGTCAATAAAAACTGAAAAACATTGACACAGTCACGTATTAATAAGGAATAGGCTATAAAAATATAAAAATAAACAAAGTAGATAAAAAAGCTACTTACCAAAGAAAAAATGTAAAACTGCAAATATAAAGAAGCATAGGTAAATCTTCTTGCCAAAATGGATGTGGGAAATAAAGTACCTTCAAAACCAAAATGTGGGGTGTTGAGTCCGAGTTCCTTGTCTCTCAAAGTTGAAAAATGAAGTCACAGACAAAAATGGTTAGTGAAACTGAAGTTTATTGAGGCATCCATTCAAATTAAAGTCTATTTGTCCACGTGTACAGTGTCACGTGGCCATAAGCCACATGGGTTCGGGCATATGCTCCCCAGTCACAGAAACATCAGGAACCCATTGCATGCCAGGGATAAGTGCGAGGGGAGAGGCTTTTTAATATAGGGGTGGAGCCTACTAGCTCCTGATTGGTTTTTTCAAAGAATTCTGCCTTAGTAAATTCCTTGGGATTGGTTTATATTCCTTATTATTTTGGGATTGGTTATCTGCATGCTGCCTGTCTTAGCAACATTCATACATTTTAAAGTTCATGTCTCCCATGCACATCCTTCCATCTGCACTTAGTTGGGGTGTCTTAGTAACTCTACCTAGCTGGATTCCCCCGTTTTATTGCCATCCTCCCATGGCCCCATTCAGGAACTACCTAACTTACCTTTGTCTTCTCACTTTCACTATCAAATTATATGACTATATCACTTTCAGAAACATCATTTATCAATATCATTATTATTGCTGTTATTATTATTATACTAGTGGCCTGATGCATGGATTCATGCACATTGAAAGGTAGTTAAATAGAAGAAAGATATGTGTGGTAATTACATTACTGCCAAAAAATTACATGTCAAAATAGTATATGTAACATAATATTATAAAATTAAAATACTATTTAAATATTGCTGTTTGCCTTTTACCTATTATTTATCTATAATAGAAGTGTCAGAGATGAAAGGAAATTAGTAAAATGTATATGAAATAATATATAAATTGATTAATAAACAATATTCTGTTGATGACATCATTTTCTTTTGGTTTCAGAGGTATGCTGTGCCAATAATTGGTCTTCAGATATATTCTGGCATCACAGGTGATTGGTGCCAGAGAGAGCTTTATATGTATCATGCATGCGCGAGTCAACATTTATTTTTAAATTGCCAGTGCATACCATATGTACTGGCAGGTCAATTGGTTGGATAGTTGGATGGATGGACAGTTAGTCACTTAGACACATACACACACACACACACACACATATATACTAGAGGAGGCATGGTGCATGAAATTTGTGCATGGAGAGGGGTCCCCTAAGCTCAGCCTGCATCCTCTTCAATCGGGACACCTTGGGAGATGTCTGACTTTTGGTTTAGGCCTAAATCAGAATACTGGACCACTGGCTCCTAATTGCTCACCTGCTGCGTGCCTGGTTGCCACTATCTCTGCTGTCCCATTGGCCTGATTGCCCATCACTGTCTCTGCATGCTGGCCTGATCACCCCTCACTGTCTCTGCATGCTGGCCTGATTGCCCCTAATGCTCTCCTCCCCCACCTCTGGCCTGGTCACCCCCAACTGCCTCCCTCTGCTGGCCTGATTGCCTCTACTTGCCCCCCACTGCCAGCCTAATTGCTCTCAGGGGTGCCTGTCTGCTGGCCTGATAGTCCTACACAGCCTGCTGGTCAGTTGTTTAGTCTTCCTTCTCTAATCCTCCAGTTGGCCTGGTTGTAGGCAGCCATCTTGTAAGGGTGTGAGGGTTGATTTGCACATTACCTCTTTATTATATAGGATAGATCAATAATAATAATAATAATAATAATAATAATAATAATAATAGATTTAGTAACTTCTTACTCTGTGTAATAAAATGAATGCATATTATCTCAAACAGTCAAAACCAATAACTCATTAAGAAAAGAAAAGACTATTATAGTAATTCCTTTATGGAGGTGAGGAAACAAGAAGAGTTAAAAAATTTGTTCAAAATTATTGAACAAGTAAGAGAAAAGGATCTACACCCTTGAGGGAAATATAGCTTAAAAGATGCATGGAATGTCCAAGATTTAAGAGAAAAGCAGGGAAGTTTCAAAACTGCATCATCTACAAGACAAGAACTGAATGGTTTTAAATACAGGTATTGAGAGTTTAGCTGAGTATAAATTGGTAATTTTTGTAATTTAATAAATTATCCAGACTGCACTATGGAAAGCAAGTGTGTTAAAACATAATAGAAACAGATTTGTGTGTGTTCATGTGTGCGCTCCTGTATTGAATAATAATGCTTAACAATTATTTTTTTTAATCAAAATAAGAGGGATACTTAGAAAAACTTAAAAATTGCTAATTAAGCCAAATAATAGACTCACACAATGGTTGTTTAATTATCAGAGAAAATGTATATAGGTTAAATTTATACTTACTATTAAAAGCTCAGAGTTAATAGAATTACATGCTAACTTGTATATTTCTATTGGGTAGAGAATATAATTCAAGTTTACAGTTTTATAACATTATAAGATATATATCAGTTTTATTTATTTATTTATTTTTTATATATTTTATTGATTTTTCACAGAGAGGAAGGGAGAGGGATAGAAAGTCAGAAACATCGATGAGAGAAAGACATCGATCAGCCGCCTTCTGCAAACCCCACACTGGATATGTGCCCGCAAGCAAGGTACATGCCCCCGACCGGAATCGAACCTGGGACCTTTCAGTCCACAGGCCGATGCTCTATCCCCTGAGCAAAACCGGTATCGGCATCAGTTTTATTTTTAATTCAGCAATTCTGCTTCAAAATGTCTTTTCTAGTGAATTCTAAATACCTTATTTCTCAATATTTTCTCACTCTCTTTTTATAGTTGTCAATAAGTAATGAATAAAATATTTGATATTTACATAATAGTCAAGTGTTAAACATTTTGGGAAAAATTTCCCGGAGATAGAAAAAAGCAAACCAAAATGCTTACAAAGGTAAAATTAGGAAAAATTAGTGTTCTTTTTGATACAGATTTCAAGGTGAGGGAGATGCCAAAAATGATTTCTAGATTTATATACATGTTAGGTAAGACCTTTAGAAAGTAGGAATAAGTTTATTTGGTGGGAGTGAGGCAAAGACAAAGGTAATGATTGTTGTCATGGAAATGTTTGGATTAGAGGTACATTAAACTATTCAATTAAATATAATAAATTTATGGTGGGCTATTATGAGCAATCAGAAAAATAACTAGATTTTGACCCATGATATAGGACAATTGAATAAACTATGGGAAAGAAGTATTTTCTAGATACTGAGGTATTCATGATACTCAACACAAAAACATGGTTGTGTCCCATTTTTTAATTTTTTAAAAATATATTTTATTGATTTTTTACAGAGAGGAAGGGAGGAGGATAGAGAGTTAGAAACATCGATGAAAGAGAAACATCTATCAGCTGCCTCCTGCACACCTTCTACTGGGGATGTGCCCGCAACCAAGGTACATGCCGTTGACTGGAATCGAACCTGGGACCCTAAATCCACAGGCCTACACTCTATCCACTGAGCCAAACCGGTTTTGGCCCATTTCTTTAAATTTAATTTTCCTTTTTAATAAACTTTTCTTATAAACTACATTTTAAAATAGTCTTTTTTTTTAATCAATCTGTGTTCTCAAAAAAGATTTAGAGCAGTGCATTGAATTTCTTATCACCTTATACTTAGCCTTTATAATAAATATAAAACATAACATATAAAGTTATAATTCCTACTCAAACACTAATCTTTAAAAAGCAGCTCCAAGGTTCTTTAATGAAAATTAGTAAATTATAACATTTAACTTAATACCCATTTATTGTAAATGTCTCTGCACTAACTCAAATAAAATTACATTGTTCTTTTTTTGTTTTAAAGGATAAATAAGAAAAATATGATCATTCAAATTCATAACAGCTCCAATTATAACATGAACGAAATAAAACATTTCTGTAACAATGGAATTAAACAGAAACAGAAGCTTTTCTGAAATAATTTCACTGGAAGATAATTTTTAGTCATATACTTTTCACTCAACAATATTTTAATATCTAATAAGTGACAATTTGCTAATAAGCCAGAGATGTTTCTTAAGTAAGTCATTACTTACTTTTTTGCATTTCATTCACTCTCTTTATATAAAGGCCCAAGCAACTGTCCAACCATTTGACCATCCAACCAGTATCTATGACATACTGGTTGCCACCAGGGGGCAGACTCTCTGACCAGTAGCTATGACTTGCACTGACTACCAGGAGGCAGATGCTCAATGCAGGAGCTGCCAAGCTGTGGTGACTTGGCAGCTGTGGTTCTCAAGTGATGCATCCAGAACCAGAGAGGAGGGAGCTCAATTCCAGGGTGCATCACCCAAGAACCACCTTCTCACAATCTGGGACCCCTTGGAGCTGGTCTTGACCCAATCTCTACAGGCCAGTCTGAGGTGCACAAATTCATGCACTGAGCCTCTGGTAAATATATAATTCTGAAATATCACTGAGGTAATGTTTTTAGGTATTACTTCAGGCCTTTTCAGGGGAGAGCATATACGGTTTTATTATCGCCTCAGCATGTATTCAAACATCAATTAAAAAGTTGCAGTCTGGAAAACAAGTAGATGCTGCCTGGCGGAGAATACAGAGGAATAGTTTAACTTCTGTGCCTTAGTGTGATGGATTTGCATGAGCAAGGCACTCTCACTGCCTGTTACAAAGTTCAAGTTGAGTTGAGTCATGAAGAGTTTGTGAAGGATTTTATTTTAAAAACATATTCTCAACAGTTCTAAACACAGTCACCTTTTAATTACTGAGTTGAGTTAGAATGTACAGTGGGAGAATCCTCTCTAATAAAAGGATAATATGCACAACAAAGATGGCAGTGTCCATAGCGCCAGGGTGGGGTGCTGGCCACAAAGGAAGGGAAGGCTTCAGACACAACGCGGGGCTGCTGGGCTGAGGGCGTGCCCCCAGTGGCCACCAACTGACAGATGCCCAATGGACAGAATTTCGGGCCGCTGGGCAGTGGGTGTGCCCCTGACGGCCACCACAGCATACCTTCAGCCCAGTGAAGGGGCTCCTCTGCAGAGGAAACACCTTTTCTGACTATTCCTTGACTAAGTTCCCTGTAGGCTGCCACTTGCAGTGCTCTTAGTAACTTGGGTAATCAGAATCCAAGAAGATGATCTAGGGCTTTTCTACCACATTCCTGGAGGAAAAAATGAAAATCCACTGCTGGAGGGCTAAGAAATGTCATATCTTGCTCTAGCTAGTTTGCTCAGTGGATAGAGCCTCGGCCTGCAAACTGCAGGATCCAGGTTCAATTCTGATCAAGGGCATGTACCTGAGTTGCAGGCTCCTCCCTGGCTGGGGCCCAGGTTAGGGCTCATGCAGGAGGCAACTAATCGAAGTGTTCCTCTCACTTTGATGTTTCTCTCTGCCTCTCCCTCTCTCTTCCAAGCTCTCTAAAAATCAATGGAAACATATCCTCAGGTGAGGACAAAAAAAGAAAAAAGAAAAAAAGAAATGTCTTATCCTATGAAAGACCCATATTGAAAATGCCTAAATAATGTTGTCATATTTTTCATGGTGAAGGGACTGGAGTCCATGTTGATGAAAACACCTTGGTGGCTGAGACAGTGGCAGCGGGAGGATTGTTAAGGGGTTGGTGCCTTCCACTAATCCACTTGGTGACCTCCCACAGAGGGAGGCCAGGCTGTGGCTTAGGCCTACGCCAGGAAGAGTGGGCCTAAACTGTCAATCGGACATCCTCTGAGGGCTCCTACTCTGTGAGAGGGGGCAGGCTGGGCTAAGGGACACCCCCTCCTAGTACACGAATTTCATGCACTGGACCACTGGTATTAGATAAGACTGAAATGTGCATTTGACACTTACTGGGTCTGTTGTTTCCCATTGCAGCAAAATATTACTGCAAAATCAGTTTTAAATAACATATTTATTTTCTTAGTTTCTGGATATCTAAATTGAAATAAGAATTTAAAAGAAATATAGGTGAATTTTTAAAATTGGGGTCCATAGGAAAAAACACAGGGCTACAGACTGGGAGAAGTTACATTTCCATAACACAAGGGAAACTGGGAAAAATTACATTTCCTTAACACAAGGGAGAAGCAACAGTTGCATTTCCACAAGACAAAGGAACTGGGAGTAGCCAAAAGGTCTATATTTAAAAAATACAGAAGGAGGAAGAAAGCACAGAAAGAATAGAAGGACAATGAGGAAGGAGGGCCTCAGCAGTTACTATAGTAACCAATTCAAAAGGGGATATTGACCAATCAGAAGGAACATCAGGACTCAAGAGCTTGCAGCCTTTATGAACCATAAAAACAGGAAATTGGTAGACTCTTTCCCCATCCCAACTTGGGAGTCTGTACTGGTTCTCCAATAAATCTCCATCTTTGCTATACTGTCTTCAGTCCATGGATTCATTCTTCATCTCTAGAGGACAAAGAATCTGGGGAACCATACTGCTCAGGGGGATACCATGTACTCCAGTCCAGAAATCACATATCAAAATCAAAAGTGGGTCTGACAGAACTAAAAACTAAGGTAATGGAAGAAATGCTCCTCTTTTGGAGGCTTGAAGGGAGAACCAGTTTCTTTGACTTGCCTATTCTGAAGGATGCCTGCATTCTTTGGTGTGGTTCCTTCTTCCATCTTTAAAGGTGGAATCTCTCTCTCTCACTTCTGCCTTCACATCTTTCCTCTTATTCTGACCTTCCTACTTTCCTTTTACAAGGATCCTTGTGATTACATTGGGTCTACCAGATAATCCAGGATAATCAACCCAGCCCAAGATCCTTAACCACTTCTTTTGTTGTAAGATATTCATCCCTTTGTCCTATAAAGTAATATTCATAGATTCTGAGGATTAGGATGTCAACAACCTCTTGAGGGCTGTGTTCAGTTTACCAGG
>PVJN01013001.1:0-49869 GCA_004026805.1 Lasiurus borealis | reverse complement strand
CCCTCTTATCTTTTGCGACTCCCCTAAATTTCCGTGCACTTCTCCCTTTTCACAGTCCAAACTCCCCCCGTATGAGTTTCAGCTGGATCTGGGGTTTAGTGTCGTAGGATAAAGGGGTTCAATGCCGTTGGGAGTCTCCGTTTCCCTCCCGTCAGAGAAAGCCAGCCAGGTACTCGGGCACCCGCTCTCTCAGCGCGCGCGTCTCCGTACCTCAGCTTTTTGCAATTCCTCTGGGTGTCTGTGAGCCCCTCTCTTTCCTTCTAGCTGTAGAACTTCCACTCAGCCAGCTTTCCTGTGGTTCTGGATAATGTCTGTTCTGTCTTTTAGTTGTAGTTTTGAAATTGTTGTGCGAGGCAGCAGTGTAGGTGTTTACCTATGCCGCCATCTTGGCTCCTCCCAGCGAAAGCAGTCTTCAGAGAGAAGTTCATAGCACTTCAGGCCTACCTCAAAAAAAGAAAACTTGTAAACTGTTATTTAACCATAAAACTTAAAGAAGAGCAACAAGAAAAGCCAAGAGTAAGTAGAAGGAAGTAATAAAGATCAGAGTGGAAATAAATGGCATAGAGACATAAATAAACAAACAAACAAACAAATAAATAAATAAATAAGTAAGTAAGTAAATAAAACCAAAATATTAAAAACAAAAACAAAATCTGGTTCTTTGAAAGGATAAATATGATTGATGAACCTCTTACCAGAATTACCAAAAAACAAAGAGGGACGACGCAGATAAATAAAATAATTAATTAAAAAGATGAAGTAACACCTGACCCCACAGAAATATAGAGGATCATAAAAAAATACTATGAATAATTCTATTTCATCAAAATGGATAATCTTAATGATATGGACATATTCCAAAAAAAAAAAAAATACAATCTTCCAAAATTCAATCAGAAAGAATCAGAAAACATGATTAGACTGATAATTATTGATGAAATTAAAGCAGTAATTAAAAATAAATAAATAAATAAATAAATCTTCTAACAAACAATACACTAGTAAAAATGACATACCAGGGCAGTTTTATCAGACATTCAAAGAAGAATTAACACATATCTCTTCAAACTGTTCCAAAAAATTCAAGAGGAAGGAACACTTCCAAGGTCTTCGAATGTGGCCAGCATTTCCCTAGCCCCCAAAAGCAGATAAAGACAATACACAGAAAGAGAATTACAGGCCAATATCCCCAAAGAACATACATCCTAATATCCTTAAGAAAATCTTAGCAAATTGGATCTAGCAATACATTAAAAAGATCAAGTGCAAGCCCCCTCATTGGCCTAGTCCTCCTCCTTACTGCCTGTCTCTCACACATCCACCTGCTCCCCAGCTCAGGATGCTCCATGTAGTCCCCATTCCCATCCCCAGGAGACTGAGGAGAAAGGGGTGACCACAAGATGGCAGACCTGTCACTGCTCCCAGAGGACCTGGATGGATTTGGTATGGATGACTACAGTTCAGAGTCTGATGTGATTATTACACTGTCAGCCCTGGATTATGTCTCACAAGATGAAATATTTATGCCACTGGAGAGATTGGACAAGTATGCTGCAAGTGAGAAGATATTTAACAGACAAATGGTAGCTGGAAGTTTGCTGGATACATTGCAGGAAGTCTGTGATTATGAAATAGATTGTATTGCTTATTTGGAAAGAATTAGCAGATTAGCTGATGATTCAAAACCAACTGTGAGAGCAGAGCTGATGGAACAGGTACCTCATCTTGCATTGTTTAGTCAAGAAAACCAGACTTTAATCCCGTATGTTTTTTCCAAATACTTAATACCTATTATGGTTAGACATTTTGCAGATCAGAATAATCAGGTAAGAAAAACAAGTCAGGCGGCATTACTGGCTATGTTGGAGCAAGAGTTAATTGAGCAATTTGATATGGAGACCAAAGTATGCCCCATCCTCATAGAACTGACTGTCCCAGATAGCAATGAAGATGTGAAAACAGAAGCTGTGGCTATAATGTGCAATATGGCTCCCATGTTTGGGAAGTACATTACAGAGCATGTTATCCTTCCTAGGTTTTGTGAGATGTGCTGTGATTGCAGAATGTTCCATGTTAGAAAGGTCTGTTGTGCCATGCCATCATAGCCAAGGGTTCAGGGAGCCCGAGAAAGGGTGGTGAAGGATGTAGAAAACATAGACAAAGAGAATAAACTGGGTATAGGTGGATCTCTTGTGCCTGACTAAGGCCACAGAGAAAAGATCCAGAAGGCATGCTGATGTTTTAGTTTATAGTCAGAGGTAAACAAGAGTAGTGGTCAACATAGTTACAATGTTCTTGTGAGCTTCCCTTGTTTTGGCAGCACTTGCTGCACCTCCCACTACCCATTAGCTATCCAGGAAGGATATAGGGAGTGTCATAAGGTCAAGCTTAATTATGCTTAGAGGGCTGTACCCTCTAGGCTGGAACTTGTTTGTGGCTTTGCCAACAGGTCAGTCTGAGGCTTAACCAAATAGCCGCTTCCTATAGTCTGTGCTGCCACCCTTGGAGAAATCTGCATTGTAATTGGCCAGCAAGTTACTGAGAAAATGCTGCTGCCCAGGTTTTTTCAACTTTGTTCTGATAACTTATGGGGAGTTGAGAAAGCTGGTGCTGAATGCTTCATGGTGGTTTCACATGCAACATGTCAAGAAATCCAACAAACTAAATTATCAGCATTATTTATTAATTTGATCAGTGATCCTTCATGTTGGGTTCCCCAAACAGCTTTTACGTCTCTGGGACCTTTCATATCTACTTTTGCTAATTCATCAAGCTCAGGCCAATATTTTAAAGAAGAAAGCAAAAGTTCAGAAAACACATCAGTAGAAGACAAAAATAGGACCAGATATCAGGAAGTCCCAAAGGATGTACAAATCAAGCCAGAGGATATTCCTTCACATCCCAGTATTAGTAATTCCAGTGTCAAACTGGAAAACATGATCGAAGACCATACTGAAACAACTAGATCCTCTCCAGGTAAAATAAGTGTTCTAATGGATAGTGTGGGAAAGTTGTTGTGCTTGATAGCCATTTTGTAGTAAGCTCCAGCCACATTAGCACTAACCTCAGGCTAGGTTTCTATTACCCCAAACCCTATCTCTTTCCCTATCTCCAGTAAGCCAGGCGTTTTGCCTTAGGACTAGGAATTTTTGCTAACTTCCTCATTCCTCCTTCTCCGCATAAATACCCCGATCTACTGCTGAATAAATGAGACTTGATCAGAACTTTGTCTTGTCTCCATTCCTTGTGTCTCTTGCCCCTTTCATCCCCACTTCCCCTCTAGGGTCCTCATTGGCTTAACCCTCGGGTCAGCACAGGATAGTTCTTTATTTGTACATTGTCTTCAGACTCTCATTGTGAAGCAGCTAGTAATGAAAATGATCATAAAACAAACAAACAAACAAAAAACCTGGTAACTACAAATCTACATTATGACCAGAGGTTGGCACCAGTTCACAAGATTCTGCTCTCTTAAATCAGGAATTATGCAACCCTTTCCATTTCTGGAAGACTTTTCTTCCTGAAACAAATCTAGATATAGAGCTTGAGTGGGGCTCTTGGAATAAACTCAACCCAGAGAGACCAGAAGAAACACCTGAAGTAATTATACCATGTTCTTCAAACATCACTATGGGTACCAGAAAAGAATTTGAAGAAATGATAGAAAATCTAGAGCTGCATATTCATGATCCAGATATTAGAGCACAAGTGGACATGCTTTCTGCTACACTCTGAGCTTCCAGTCTGGATGCTTGCGGAGAGGCCAGCAATAGAGAAAAGTGATGTGCAAGATGAACTGTGTGTCAGTGAGCTACCAAACTCAAATAAATCATGATGTTGAGAACATGGACTCCACTCTTCATTATATTCATAATGATTCGGACTTGAGCACCAGTAGTAGTTTCAACCCTGATGAGGAAAGGAGACCTAAAGTATAGGAAATTGTGCCTCAGGTTTAATTAGATCAGTATTTAGTATCTATGACTGACCCCTCTCATGCACAGACAGTCAACATTGAAATTGCTAAGCACCATGCATACATGCTACTGATCCTTGGCAAGCAGAACTGTCACTGTCTAAGAGAGACTTACGAAACTCTGGCATCAAACATGCAGTGGAAAGTTCAAAGAACTTTAGCCTTCCCCATCCATGAGCATGCAGTTATTCTCAGAGATCAGTTGACAGCTATAGATCTGCTTCCAATTTTTAATGGATTTTTAAAAGACCTCGATGAATGAAGGACAGGTGTCCTTAAACACTTGCATGGTTTTTTGAAGCTTCTTCATATTGACAAAAGAAGAGAATATCTTTATCAATTTTGAAGCTTTTGGTGAGAGATAGTAGAAATTGGCGCTTTTGAGCTGAACTAGCTCAACAGCTGATTTTACTCCTTATAAAATGCCAAATATGTTTATGACTATTTATGCCCCATTGCTCTGAATCTATGTGCAGATAGTTTATTCTGTTCATTGGGTTTCATACAAGTTAGTCAGTGAGATGGTGAAGAAGCTGCATATGATGACACCACCAACATTTGGTGTGGATCTCATCCATGAACTTGTAGAAAATTTTGGAAGATGTCCCAAGTGGTCTCGACATCAAGCCTTTGTCTTTGTCTGTCAGACTGTCATTGAAGATTATTGCCTTCCCATGGACCAGTTTGCTGTGCATCTGATGCCACATTTGTTAACCTTAGCAAATGATAGAATTTCAAATGTTAAAGTGCTCCTTGCCAAGATACTAAAACATATTCTACTAGACAAAGATTATTCCCTAATCTCTGCCAGCTGTCACCAGGAAGCTGTGGAACAAACCATCATGGCTCTTCAGATGGATCATGACAGTGACATCAAATACTTTGTAAGTACCCACCCTGCCAATTTCAAAATTCTGAAGATGCTATGAACACAGCTTCCTCAACCTACTAGAAAACTTCAGCTGTGGCGTCTTTCCATCTTCCTAAGAAACCGAGGTTCCACATGTGCTCCACACGCTTGTGAGCTGGACACTTTGAGGAGGAAGAGAGGCCTTCTTCTCTTGCAGACTTAAATGCAGATGCAAAGTTGCCTACACAGACACCAGGGGTTTTAAGAGTCAAGAGAAAGTACAGTAAACACTATTATCTTATCTTGACTTTAAGGGAAAATAATTCCTCAGGATTGTAATTGTCACTGCAGCCTTAAATTCTTCTGTCTTCCTGACTGAATGGAACTTGAATTGCAGAGCATTTTCTTTTTGGAAGGGACATGATTCCCGGAGACCTACACTTCTTTCTCCTGATTTTATTTAATGACTTAAGGATAAAATTATAGCCAGAAGGTGGCTGTGATCTATGTCGTGAGAGACACCTTCAGAATTAGCCCTCACTGTTTCCACACAGGCAAGGACCTGTGTGACTGTGGCTAGCCAAGCCCATCCCTAAGTGTGAATAGTTTCTGATGTGTGTTAATGGGAAAGGAGGTTTTTTACATTTCTCCTAAGGTCTTGATGCTAACACTGAAATAATGTGATTTTAACTCATAAATGCATCATATTGCTGTACACATTTACGTGTACTTAGTTATCTATGTCCTGAATTTTTTTCATGCTGGTCATTACCTGAATGACATTATTAGCATGTATACTGTGTTTCAGGTACTTTTAATTGAATCAGCTCTGAAGTACATCTTCTCCTTCCCATGCTGTGCATATCTGTGACACTCTTAGGAGTGCTGCAGTCTTTAATCATGCTTTTTAAAACTATTGTGGTACAATTTCTCCTGTCCAAATAAAATTTATTAATAACTAGAGGCTTGGTATATAAAAATTCCTGCAATGGAGAGGGGAAGGTACTTCAGCCCGACCTTCCTCCTCTCACAGTCCCGGAGCTTTCAGGGGCAAGAGTTGACCCAGTGATCAGGGGAGGGTGACACCCCCATCAAACCTCTGCTGCTGCCACTGCCATTGGAGAAAGCCTCAGCTAGCCCTAGTTATCTGAGCTTCAGGCAGCCCTGAATGGCTGGGCACCTGCCATCCATGTCTTACCTGCACTTCAGGCCAGTAGTTGGGCAGCTGCCATCAGCGACTTGCTTGTGTCTCAGGTCAGCACTGGGCAGTTGGGCAGCCACCATCCAAGGCTTCCTGTGCCTTGGGCTGGCTCTGGGCAGCTGGCAGGCTGAGAGTGCAGTCATCTTTGAGGGTGTGGCAGTCAATTAACATATTCCCTCCTTTTTGGCTGTGGACACTGCCATCATTGTGAGGGTGTGTGATCAATTAGCATATCCCCTCTTTATTAAGAGAGATAGATGTTTTATAGATGTCTATAAATAAATGCAATTTGTGACCTGTATTAATGATTTAATATAAAATGGAAAAACTAAATTAAAATTTTGTCTTAAAATAAATATCAGAGACAGTGTCTCAGAATATGATAACTGACAGGAGAAAGGTAAGAGAGAAAGTATGAGTGAGTGATGGAAAGAAAGAGGTCTGTGTGGACATGTGTTGTGTGTGTGTTTGTGTGTGTGTCTGTGACAGGTTCTGCAGGAGCATCAGGGGCTGGCAGATCAGGCTCTCCCTCTCATGGACCGGGAGCCCCTGCCACCACTTCATGCACTCCCCAGGCTGCAAGACTTGGGCATGGAGTCCATGCCATCTTAAAGGGGAGATTGGCCTTCCCTAGGGACCCACCCTTTACACCACCCAGCTGGCCATGGACACTGCCAGGGACCCTGTATCCACTTCAGCCAAAGCCATGCTGCCTCACCTGTGACCTGCAGACTCCAGGATGTCCACTTCCAAGGGCACAAGACTCCCACAGCAGAAATGGCTTCCTCCTCCCCAGCTACTGGCCTCCAGACACCAAGGTCACACTTCTCGAGCAATCAGGCCCTGTGAGCCCACTTTCCTGGCAAGCAGCACCTAGGTGCTTCTATGAGCCAATGCTGGGCACACAAGTACCTAACCAAGGGTGCACTGGACCTGCAACAGAAGCTGGACTTCCATTTCCCATACTGCCAATCTTCAGTTGTAGCATCAGGGTCACCCAACTCCAGCAAGTAGGCGTTGTGAGCCCTTCGCCCTGGCAGGAAGCTCCTGAGCACCTCTGTGGTCACCTTAAGGTATGTGCATACCCAACCAAGGGTGCACTGCTCACACAGCAGAAGCCAGACCCTCCCACTCCCAGACTGCTGACATGCAGACACCAAGATTACTCTATTCTAGCACATGGCCTACAAAATCACCACTCCTGCAGGCAGATCTTGGGAGCCTATTCCAAAAATGGTACAATATCCACAAATAAATGAACATGATACATCACTTAAACAGATTGAGAGCTAAAAATCACAGAATCATATCATGTGACACAGAAAAAAAATTGACAAAATCCAACCCCCTATCTTGATAGATACTCTCAGTAAAGGTGGAATAGAGGGATCATGCCTCAACATAATAAAAGCCACATATGACAAACCTATAGCCAACATCATACTCAATGGACAAAAACTAAAACCACTTCCTCTAAGAACAGGAACAAGACAAGGATGCCCATTCTCACCAGTCTTATTCAACATAGTACTTGAAGTCCTACCCATAGCAATCAGACAAGGAAAAGAAATCAAAGGCATCCAAATTGAAAAAGAATAAGTAAAACTCTCATTATTCACAGTTTTTACATAGAAAACTCTAAAGATTCCATCAGAAAACTATTAGACTTAATAAATTAATTTGGTAATGTAGAAGGATATAAGATTAACATCCAAATATCTATGGATTTTTTATACACCAACGATGAACTCACAGAAAGAGAAGTGAGAAACACAATCCCACTTGCCATTGCAACAAAAAATTAAAATACCTAGGAATAAACTTAACTAAGGAGGTAAAAGACCTGTGCTCAGAAAACTATAGGACAATGAAAAAAGAGTTAGAGGAAGACATAAACAAGTGGAAGAATATACCATGATCCTGGATTGATAGAATCAATATCATTAAATGTTCATATTACCCAAAGCAATCTATGGATTCAATGAAATCCCCATTAAAATACCAATGGCATATTTCAAAAATCTATAACAAATTCTCTGAAAATTCATCTGGAATAAAAAAGACCCCAAGTAGCTCCAGGAATCCTTAGAAAGAACACAGTAGGTAGGATCTCAATACCAGATTTCAAGCTATATTACAAAGCCACTGTTCTCAAAACAGCTTGGTACTGACACAAGAACAAACATATAGTCCAATGGAACAGAAGAATAAAAACAGAAATCAACCTAAATCATTATTCTCAATTGATATTTGAGAAAGGTGGCAAGAGCATAAAATGGAGTCAAGACAGTCTCTTCAATAAACGGTGTTGGGAAATTGGACATATACATGCAAAAAAAAAAAAATGAAAGCACCAACAACTTATGCCATTCACAAATATAAACTCAAAATGGATAAAGAATTTAAATCTAAGATGGGAAACCATAAAAATCTTAGGAGAAGCTATTGGTAGCCAAATAGCAGACATTTACCATAGCAATATCATTAGTGATACTGCTCCTAGGAAAATGTAAACTAAGGAGAAACTAAACAAATGAAGCTACATTAAAATAAAAAGCTTCTGCAAAGCAAGAGAAATGATCAACAATATGACAGGAGAAATCACTGCATGGGAAAATGTATTTGACAATAATACATCGGATAAATGGTTAGCCTCCAAAATTTATAGTAAACTCATACAAATTAATAAAAGAATCATAAACAATCCAATTAGGAAATGGGTAAATGTCATATATATATATATATATATATATATATATATATATATTCCAAAGTGGACATTGACATATAAAACAGGCATATAAAAAATGCTCAGTCATTAATCATACAATAGATGCATATTGAAATGACAATGAGGTACCATCTCATACCTGTCAGAATGTCTATCATCAAAAAAATCAAAAAAACAAGTGCTGGTATGGATGTGGAGAAAAAGGAGCTCTTGTGCACTGCTGGTGGGAATCACAATTGTGCAGCCACTATGGAAAATAATATGACATTTCTTCAAAAAATTAAAAATGGAACTTGAATTTGACCCAGAAATCCTACTTCTAGGAATATATCCCAAGAAAAATAAATTTCACATAATTACATTCATTTGTGGGATATAAAGAACAACATAAACTGATGAACAAAAATAGATCCAAACAGGAGACCAAGATGGCAACTGGCAGGAAGGTAGGGATGGAGAGTTTGCGAGAGAGCAATAGAAGTGTGGGTGGGTGAGTGTGAAATAGTGATAGTTAGACCCTGCAGTTCTTCCATGGGGCTGCCAATCTGGGCAGTCTTAGACAGCAAAACCCCACTGCCACCACAAACACTCCAGGGAAGACACCAGCAGCACAGAGACCACACCATCTTGAAGAACAGAACTGTTTGAGACTAGAATCCTAGCCTTATTGACACCCAGTCTGGTCTCAGAAGTAAACCAGGACCCTATAGCCACTTTGATAGAATACCTGTCACCACAGCTGCAGACACAGGGAACCAAGATCCAGGCACCTGGCCACAGATTTCTGTGACTCAAAGCCAATCCCCCTCCTCTACTGTCCCCGTGGCAGTGACATAGAAACTACCAGACCCCAGCAGCACAATAAGGATATATGCACACACATAGCAGTGGCAACTCTTCCTGGCTTTGAGCCTTGGTGTCAGACACAGGAAGTTTGTTTTCTGTGATTTGTCTCCACACTAAGGCAGGGAGACTGAGCTGAATTTGACCCTAGCTGCTCACCCCTAGGGAGGTAGTTTTCTGTGACCAGATCCTGTACTCATGCAGGGCGAGGAGACAGTGCCGAACTTGAGCCTGAACTTGTGAAATCAGAGAATTTGTTTCTTGTGGCTAGTCTCCATGACCAGATAAAAAGGCAGTCCTGAATTTTAACATAGCTGCATTACCTTGGGGAGATTGTTTTCTGAGACCAGATCCCATGCCTATGCAAGGAGATACTGAATTTGGCCTGGAGTTGCAAACTTGGGGAGTTTGTTTTCCATGACCAAACTCTGCTCCTTAGCAGAGAGGCTGCACTGAATTTGAACCTGGAAGTGTGTACTCGGGGAGCTTGTTCCCCTGACCAGACTTTGTGCCCACACAGGGAGGCAGTGCTGAATTTGAGCCTGGGTGCATGGACACAGGGAGTTTGTTTTCCAGAGTGACAAAACCCCACACCCACACTAAATGGCAGTGCTACTTTACTTTGATTCAGGGAAAGTGCACACAGAAGGCTGTTTACCGTAGGGCAGAAGTAGACCTCCCGCCAACACCGTGCAATTGAGCAACCCAGTCTCCCAAGCAGATTGGGGACCCTGAATCTCTACACAAGAGGTAGCAATGAGCAGCAGTGACTAGACTCTGTTCCTCATTGCATACACCTGAAATACCTGATTCCCAGTACATTCACATGAAGAGCCAATGACTCCAATTCTTGGTGCATGTGCACACAGGGTCCTGATTCTCAGTGCAAGGTAGCACCAAGCAATAGAGACTCTAATACCCAATTCTCAGCATGGAGACAGGGAGCTTCTGATTCCTGACACACAATAGGAGACTTTGATTTTTGACACATGCCAATGTGTTCTGTTTCAACATGGTGCAGGCAGAGTCCCTGATTCTAGGTGCACACAAGAAGCCACACTAAGCACCTTTGACTCTAACCCAGGGTGAGCATGGCTCCCACCAACACACAGCAACTACAAGTCTTGGTGTCAGAGCTCTTCAGTGACACTTGAGGGGTAGAAAAGTCCCACTGCACATGGCCCAGGCCCCTGAAACTTCATATTTGAACCTTCTGGTGACAGCCAGAATGGGGAGGCAATGAAGCAATCTCCAGAGAAAAGAAAAGGAGGAATTGCCAAGAAAGGAAATAAGTGAAACAGAAGCACTCAACATGACAGAAAAATAATTCAGAGTAATGGTTATCCAGTTCATACACTGGATTGAAGGAGAAAATCAACAACCCTTGCAAAAATCATGAAAAAAATAAAAATGATAAAGCTACTATCAAAAACAACATGAAAAGCTTCAACAGTAGACTAGAAGAATCAGAGGACTGAATTAGTGAGTTAGAAGATCAGGTAGAGAAATAAGTCCAATCTGAACAACTAGAGAAAAAAAAATAAAAAGCAGGAGGAGAGCTTAAGGGACATTTGGAACAATGCAAAAGGAAATACTATATGTATAATAGGGCTGCCAGAATAAAAACAAGAGCAGCAAGGATTAGAAAATTTATTTGAAGAAATAATGACAGAAAATATCACTGATATTGGGGGAAAAAAGTTTACTCAAGTACAGAAAGTCCCAAGCAAGATGAATCCCAAAAGATCCACACCAAGACACACCATAATTATAATGTTATCAACAAGGCTGCAAGAAAGAGACAGAGAGTTACCTACAAAAAATGCCCCATCATATTATCAAATGATTACTCAACAGAAACACATCAAGCTAGAAGAGAATGGAAGGAGTTATACAAAGTGATTCAGCAAGGGATTGAATCCAAGAATACTCTATCCAGCAAGACTATCAATCAAATTGAAGGGGAAATCAGGAACTTCATAGAAAAAAAAAAAAAAAGAGGCTAAGGGAGTTTATCACCACCAAACCAGCAATTCAAAAATGCTAAAGGGAATGGTGTAAAAGGAAGAAACAAAAAGGTAAGGAGGAACACAGCCTCAAAAAATAAAATAGACTACAAACAAGTAGCTTTGGATAATAACTTTAAATGTAAATGGATTAAATACTCCAATCAAAAGACACCAAATAGCTGAATGGATAAAAAACATGACCCATATATATGTTGTCTATAAGAGACCCACCTCAGAACAAGGGACTCACACAGACTGAAAGTGAAGGGATGGAATAATATCTTTCAGGCAAATGTAAATGAAAAAACAAACAAACAAACAAAAAAATGGTGGTAGCAATACTTATATTTGACAAAATTCACCTCAAAGTGAAGGCCAAAACAAGAGATAAGGAAGGCCATTCCATAATACTAAAGGAATCAATACAACAAAAAGATATAAACCTCATAAACATATATGCACTCAATGCAGGAGGACCCAAAAACATTAAAAAATCACCTGGAAGATATCAAGAGAGATAATGATAACAATACAATCATACTAAGGAACTTTAATAGACCACTGACATCACTGGATAAATCCTCTATACAAAAAATTAGCAAAGAAACAGCAATCCTAAATGACTCACTAGATCAGATGGACTTGACATCTTCAGAACATATAACCTCAAAGCTGTGGAATATGCATTCTCCTCAAATGTACTTGGGACATTTTCAAAAATAGACATGCTGGGTCACAAGCAAGGTCTCCCCAAATTCAAGAAGATTTAAATCATATCAAGCATCTTTTCAGACCACAATGACTTAATAATAGAAATAAACTACAATAAAAACATCCCAAAACACTCAAACACTGGGAAGCCTAATAGCATGTTATTAAATATTGATTGGATTATCAATGAAATAAAATAAGGGATTAAAAACTTCCTGGAAACTAATTACAATAAAAACACACACACAAAAAACAAAACCTATGGGACACAATGAAAGCAGTCCTGAGAGGGAAGTATATAACTCTACAGGCCTACCTCAAAAAAGAAGAAAAAATGGTTGTAAATCATCTAACTCTACAACTCAAATAATTAGAAAGAGTGCAAAAGAAAAGTTCAAAGTGAGCAGAAGAAAGGAATAATAAAGATTACAGCAGAGCCGAAACCAGTTTGGCTTAGTGGATAGAGCATTTACCTGCGGACTGAAAGGTCCCAGGTTCGCTTCCGGTCAAGGGCATGTACATTGGTTGAAGGCATATCCCTAGTAGGTGGTGTGCAAGAGACAACTGATCAATGTTTATCTCTCATCGATGTTTCTAACTATGCCTCTCCCTTATAAAAAATCAATAAAATAAAAAATAAAGATTACAGCAGAAATAAATGACATAGATACCAAAAACAAACAAACAAACAAAAAATACAAAATATCAATGAAACCAAGAGCTGGTTCTTTGAAAGGATAAACAAGATTGGTGAACCTCTAGCTAGCATCACAAAGAAGCAAAGAGAAAGGACTAAAATAAACAAAATAAAAAGTGATAGAGTCAAAATGACAACAGACCCCACAGAAATACAAAGGATTGTTAAAAAGTATTATGAACAACTCTATTCCAACAAACTAGACAACCTGGAGGAAATGGATTCCTAGAAAACTACAACCTTCATTCAAGGAAGAACTAAAACCTATCCTCCTCAGACAATTTCAAATAATTCTAAAGGAAGAAACATTTCCAAGCTCCTTCAATGAAGCCAGCATCACCCTAATACAAAGAAAAACACACAAAACAAAACAAAACAAAAAATCAAATAAAGTCAACACAATGAAAGAGAATTACAGGCCAATATTTCTCATGAACATAGATGCCAAAATTGTCAACAAAATTCTAGCAAATATGATCCAGCAGTACATCAGAAAAATTTATCCTGGGTATGCAAGGATGGTACAATATATACAAATCAATAAATGTGATACATCACATAAACAAATTGAGGGATAAAAATCACAAGTCAATTTATGCATAAAAAGCATTTGAAAAGATCCAACACCCTTTCTTGATAAAAAACTCTCAGAAGCGTGGGAATAGAAGGGTTATACCTCAACATCATAAAGTCATATATGACAAAACCCATATCCAGAATCACACTCAATGGACAAAAACTAAACCATTTCCCCTAAGAATAGCAAGAAGACAGAGATGCCCTCTTTCACCACTTTTGTTTGATATAGTACTAGAAGTACTAGCTATTGCTATTAGACAAGAAGTAGGAATAAAAGACATCCAAATTGGGGAAAAGAAGAAGTAAAACTGTCCTTATTTGCAGATGACATGATAGTCATGATGTACATAGAAAAACCTAAAGTCTCCATCTAAAAATTATTAGGCTTTAATAAATGAATTGAGAAGGCAGCATGTTACAGAATTAACGCCAAGAAATCTATGGCATTTCTATGTACCAATTGTGAACTTACAGAAAGAGAAACTAAAAAAAAAAAACAAAAAAAACCTGCATTTACCATTCTAAGAGAAAAATTAAGATACCTAGGAATAAACTTAACTAAAGGAGTAAAATACCTATATGCAAAAAACTATAGGACAATGGAAAAAGAGATAGAGGAAGTTATAAACAGATGGAAGAACATACCTGGTTCATGGATTGGTGGAATTAACATCATCAAAATGTCCATAGTACCCAAAGCAATCTATATATTCAATGCAATCCCCATTAAAATATCAATGACATATTTCACAGACCTAGAACGAACTCTTCAAAAATTCATCTGGAATAAAAATGACCCCAGATAGCTGCAGCAATCCTGAGAAAGAAGAACAAAGTAGATGGAATCTCAATACCAGATTTCAAGCTTTATCACAAAGCAACTGTTCTCAAAAGAGCCTGGTACTGGCATAAGAACAGACATATAGACCAATGGAAGAGAAGAGAGAACCCAGATATCCACCCAAATCACTATGCTCAATTAATATTTGACAAAGGAGGCATGAACATACAATGGAGTCAAGACAGTCTCTTCAACAAATGGTGGTGGGAAAATTGGACAGATTTTTTATTTCATGCATAAAAAAATGAAACTAGACTACTGACTTATATCATATAAAAATAAACTCAAAATGGATAAAGGACTTAAACATAAGATGGGAAACCATAAAAATACTAAAGGAATCCACAGGCAGCAAAATCTCAGATATATGCCAAAGGTACTGCTTCTAGGGCAAATGTAACTAAAGAGAAAATAAACAAATGGAACTACATCAAAATTGAAAGCTTTTGCACAGCAAAAGAAACCATCAACAAAACAAGAAGAAAGACCATTACATGAGAGAACATATTTTCCAATGTTATCACAGATAAGGGTTTAATCTCCAACATTTACACGGAACTCATACAACTCAACAAAAGGAAGATAAACAATCCAATCGAGAATGAGCAATAGACCTAAATAGAAACTTTTTGAAAGCAGACAGAGGAACACCAAAGACATATGAAAACATTCTCAAACTCACTAATTATCGAGACATGCGAACCAAAATGACAATGCAATGCTATCTTACACCTCTCAGAATGGCTATCATCAACAAATCAATATATGACAACTATTGGTGAGAATGCGGACAAAAAGAACCCTCATGCACTGCTGGTGGAATTGTACATTGGTACAGCCACTGTGGAGAACAGTATGGAGTTTCCTCAAAAAACTAAAAATGGAACTCTCATTTGACCCAGTAATACCACTTCTAGGAATATATCCCAAGAAACCAGAAACACTCTCAGAAAGTATATATGCACTCCTATGTTCATAGCAACACAATTCACCATAGCTAAGATTTGAAAAGAGCCTAAGTGCCCAGATGAGTGGATTAAAACATTTGGTACATCTACACAATGGGATACTATGCTTCTATAAAAAAGAAGGAATTCCTACCATTTGCAAAACATGGATGGATTTGGAGAGCATTATGTTAAGTCAGAGAAAGATAAATAACATATGATCTCACTCATCTATGAGAAATAATAAACAATATAAACTAATGATCAAAAACAGATTCAGAGAGAGGGAAGCATCAAACAGACTATCAAAGCTCAGAGGGAAGGTAGGGGAGGGTGGGGATAAGGGGGAGAGATCAACCAAAGGACTTGTATGCATGCATATTAACCTAACTGGTGGATACAGACAAAAGGGAAGGTGATGACAGGAGTGAGTGTGTGGGAAGGTAATGGAGGGATGAGGAAAAATATGTACTACATTAACCAATGAAAAAATTTAAAAAAAAAGATCCAAACACATAGAAGTATCAAACAGACCAACAAAACTCAGAGGAAGGCAGGGAATGGTCAGGGGGTAAGGTAAGAGATCAACCAAAGGACTTGTATCGATGCATATAAGCATGACTAATGGACACAGACAATAGGGAGTGAAAGCATGTGTTGAGGGGGGGGGTGAGAGACAGTGAGGAGAAGCCCATGGGGGAGGAAGAAGACATGTAAAAGTTTCAACAATAAGGAATTAATAGAAAAATTGTGGTACCATACTGCTGAAAAAAAGAAGGAACTTTTACCATTTTTAACAGCATGGATGGACCTGGAGATCATTACAATAAGCAAAATAAGCCAACAAGAGATAGATAAGTATTACATAATCTCACTCATATGTGGAATCTAATTAACAACATAAATTGATGAACAAAAATAGATTTAGAGACATGGAAGCATCAAATAGATTGTCAAAACTCAGAGGACAGGCAGGGGAGGATGGCAGGGGGGGGGGAAATCAACCAATGAACTCATATTTGTATATGCATAAGCCATGAACATAAACAATTAGAGGTCCAGTGCATGAAAATTAGTGCAAGAGTAGGCCTTCATTCCTAAGGCTGCTGGCACTGGCTTTTCTCTGGCACCCAGGACCTGGGATTCCCTTCCTCTGGCCGCTGGCAGGTACCTAGGACCCAGGCCAATTTCCCCCAGGCCACCCACAGGCACCTGGGACCCAGGTCTGCTTCCCCCAGGCCAGCTTCAGGCTTCCGGGATAGAGGCCAGCTTTTCCCGGGCCAGCTGCAGGCACCTGGAACACCTGCCATCTTTCTCCAAGCTCTGGCTTTGTCAGGAAAAACATGGGAAAGGTGTCTGGTCTAATTAGCATATTAGCCTTTTATTATTATAGATAGGGTGGTGAAGGCCTGGAGCTGAGCAAGGAAGGAGAGGTAAATAATAAGAAGAGGGATCATATGTAATATTTTCAACAATAAAGATTAAAAAAAAAATAAAGATATTATATTGAATCTGTAGATTGCCTTAGGTAGTATGGGCATTTTAATGATATTGATTCTACAAATCTATGAACATGGAATATTCTTCATCTTGTTTACATCTTCCTCTGTCTCTTTTATCAACAACCTGTAGTTTTCCAAGTACAAGTCATTTATCTTCTTGTTTAAATTTATTCCTAAGTACCTCACTTTTTTGTTGCAATAGTATAAGAGATTGTTTGTTTAGTTTCTCTTTCTGTAAATTCATTATTAGTGTTTTCAAAAGGCATTGATTATTAGGGGTTGATTGCTTATCATGCTACATTGCCAAATTCATTTATTAAATCTAGTAGTTTTTTGATGGAGTCTTTAGGGTTTTCTATGTACAATATTATGTCATCTGTGAATAATGAGTTTTATTTCCTTCTTTCCAATTTGGATTCCTTTTATTATTTCTTGTCTGATTGTCATGGCTAACACTTCCAGTACTATGTTGAATATGAATGGTGAACATGGATATCCCTGATTTGTTAGGAAAAATATTTTTAGTATTTGCCCATTGAGTATGATGGTAGCTGTATGTTTGTCCTATATAACCTTTATTATGTTGAGATATGCTCTCTCTATTCCCACTTTGCTGAGAATTTTTATCAAAAATGGGTGTTGGGTTTTGTCAAATGCTTTTTCTGTCTCTATTGATATGATCATGTGATTTTGCATTTCATTTTGGTTATGTGATGTACCACATTTATTGATTTGTGAATATTTTATCAGCATTGAATCTCCAGAATAAATTCCACTTGCTCATGGTGCATGATCTTTTAAATATATTGTTGGGTCCGATTTGCTAATATTTTGTTGACAATTTTAGTATTTATAGTCATCAGGCATATTGTCCTATACTTTTTCTTTATATGTACTTATTTGTTTTTAGAGTTAGGATAATTCTGGCCTCATAGAAAATGCTTGGAAGTGTTTCTTCCTCTTGGACTTTTTGGATTAGTTTGAGGAGGATAGATGTTAGTTCCTCTTTGAATATTTGGTAAAACTTCACTGTAAAGCCATCTCAACAAGGGCTTTTTTTGCTTTAAGTTTTTTTTTTGTTTTTTTTTTTTACTGCTTCTAATTCATCAGTTTTTAGTTGCCTATTCAGGTTTTGTGATTCTTTCTGATTAAGATTTGATTTGTCTAAATATATTAATCTAGGAATTTGTCCATTTTACCCATATTGTCCTGACTGTTGCAATATAGTTGTTCTTGGTATTTTCTTACAATCTTTTTTTAAATATATATTTTATTGATTTTTTTACAGAGAGGAAGGAAGAGGGACAAAGAGTCAGAAACATCGATGAGAGAGAAACATCAATCAGCTGCCCCCTGCACACTCCACCCTGAGAATGTGCCTGTGACCGAGGTACATGCCCTTGACCAGAATCAAACTTGGGACCTTTCAGTCCGCAGGCCGATGCTCTATCCACTGAGCCAAACTGGTCTTGGCTCTTACAATCTTTTGTATTTCTGTGGTGTTAGTTGGTACTTCTTTGCTTTCGTTTGTGGTTTTATTTTATTTAGGTCCTCTTTATTTCTTGATGAGTCTGGTTAATAGTTTAATAATCTTGTTTATCTTTTCAAAGAACCAGCTCTTGGTTTCAGTTATCTGTTTTGTCATATTTTTTTGTCTGTATATCATTAATTTCTGCTCCAACTTTTATTATTTCCCTTCCTTCTACTTACCCTGGACATTTCTTGTTCTTTTTCTATTTCTTTAAATTGTGAGATTAGATAGTTTATTATTATTTTGTTTTGCTTTGTTTTTTCTTTTCTTTTTTCTTTCTTTCTTTCTTTCTTTCTTTCTTTCTTTCTTTCTTTTTTTTTTTTTTTTTTTTTTTTTTTTTTTTTTTTTTTTTTTTTTTTTTTTTTTTTTTTTTTTTTTTTTTTTTTTTTTTTTTTTTTTTTTTTTTTTTTTTTTTTTTTTTTTTTTTTTTTTTTTTTTTTTTTTTTTTTTTTTTTTTTTGAAGTAGTAGTGCTATGATCTTCTCTCTCAGGACTGCTTTTACTGTGGCCCAGAGATTTTGGTTTATTGTGTGTTCATTTTTAATTTCTTTCCATGTGTTTTTACATTTTGGGGTGTTTTCACCGTATTTGATTTCTAATTTCATTTCACTGTGATCTAAGGAGATGTTTGATATGATTTCAAACTTTTTGAACTTGTAGAAGTTTGTTTTGTGTCCTCACATGTGGTCTATCTTTGTGAATGACTAATAAGCACTTGAGGATAATGTATATTCTGCATCTTTGGGGTGAAATGTTCTAAAATAGTCAATTAAATCCATCTGACCCAGAGTGTTCTTTAGAATCACTGTTTTCTTGTTGTTGTTGTTGTTTGTTTGTTTGTTTGTTTTTTGTCTGGAAGAGCTAATTAGTGATGTCAGAAGGTTGTTAAAATTCCCTAGTATGACTTAATGCCCTCTAGAAATTTATATATATACTAGAGGCCTGTTGCAGGAAGATTCCTTCAATAGGGCTTTCTGCAGCACTCTCCCCAACCCGACCTGCTTCCGTTCCTTCTCTGCCACCCTGCTTCTCCACAGCTTTGCTCCCTTCTGCAGTGCTTGGCTTCCTTCTAAACTGTCTCCAGTCTTCGCTATGCACCTGGATATGCAAATTAACTGCTATCTTGATTGGGATAATTTGCATAATTACTCCTGATTGGATGGTGGACATGATTGGTAGGCATAGCAGAGGCATGGTCATTTTCATGTTTCTCTCTTATTAGATAAGACTAGAGCCTCAGCAAACATGAAATCATGTTCAAGTAGCATGCTTCCACTTGCCTCTGCTGGCTACCCCACCCATCGCCACTCGTAGCTCACTGCCTTACCACCAGCGATTGTAGTCCTCCATTGCTCTTAGCTCTCCATAGTTAGTAGCTCACACAATACCACACCCAGCAAAAGAGCTACTGCTCATTTGTTAATGATGGCATTATGATGTGACAACCACAAGCCTTTTATATTTATCTAGGTGCTCTTTTATTGGGTGCTTATAGGTTTACCGGGATTATATTCTCTTGTTGGATTGATACCTTTAGTATTATGTACTGACCTCTGTTGCTTCTTGTGATGGCTTTTTTTTTTCTTTTTTTCTAACACAGCTTTTTTTTTTTCTTCTTTCCATCAGCATAATTTTTTGTATCCCTTCACTCTCATCTTGTATGAGTCTTTTGTTTTGATGTGGGTCTCTTGTAGACAGCATATAGTTGGGTCATGTTTTTTTATCCATTCAGCTACCCTATGTCTTTTGATTGGAGCATTTAATCTGTTTACACTTAAGGTTATTAAGTATTTATATATTGTCATTTTATTGTCATCTTAATTCAACATGCCTAGGTATCTCTATTTCTAATTTCCTTTACAGCAGTCACTTTAGCATTTCTTACAATGATAGTTTGGTGGTGATGAACTCCTTTAACCATTTGTTTTTCTTTGTCTGGGAAGCTCTTTATTAAAATAAGGACATCAGCTCAACTGAGTAAAGTTATGTTTCTACTAAAATAATAAATTTTAACTATTTATCACTTTGATAATTTATGATACAAGTATGGACTTAGGGGATATCCATTGCACCCAGTGGCTTCTCAAATTAAATGATCAATAACAGAGTATATTTTACACTATTTATTACTAGAGGCCTAGTACATAAAAATTCATGCACTGGAGGGGGAGTCCCTCAGTTGGGCCTGCCCTCTATCACAGTCCAAGAGCCCTCAGGGGCAGGAGGTAACCTTTCCATCAGGGGAATGCAAAGTCCCATCACACCTCTGCTCTTGCCATCACTGGCAGCATAAGCCTCAGTTGGCCCTGGTAACCTGAGCTTTGGACATCACTGGCAGGCTGGGCAGCCACCATCAGAGGCTTGCTTATACCTCAGGCCAACCCTAGGCAACAGGGAAGCCACCATTGGAAGCTTGCCTGTGGCTTGGGCTGGCCCTGAGTGGCTTGGAAACTGAGGGGACAAGGGGACTCAGGAGGCAAGTGCACCTGTGCCTGCAGCCCCAGCAGACCTGCGGGGACTGGGCACCATCATCTTGTGGCTGTGAGCGCTGCCATATTTAAGGGTGTGACAGTCAATTAGCATATTTCCTCCTTATTGGCTGTGGGCTCTGCAATCTTTACAATGGTGTGAAGATAAATTAGCATATTCCCTCTTTATTAGGTAGGATTACGGTAATAATGTCAACAAAATAACATCTAGGTAATGTTTTATACTCACTCAAATATTCCAGAAGTATTTAAATTTTGGTTTCAAGGGATATTTCACAGTTATATTTTCCTAAATGTAGTAACATTATCAGTAGCTTAAAATTCTTAAAATTTTGGGGAAAAAAAACTATATTGTTGCATTTTATTTATCTTTAAGACACAATTCTAAATTTAAGAGGCATTTGTGTGTCTATTTATGTAGGTATATAAGTATATGTGTGTGTATCTATACTAATAAAAGGGTAATATGCTAATTAGAGTGGACATTTTCCAGATGTCCTTCCAGACAAAGCTTCAGTGGCTGTGAGGGCCAAGAGCAGGCAGCCATGGCAGAGGCTGCGAGGGTCTAGGGTAGGCAGCTGCAATTGGAGCAGCAAAAGATAAGAGCATGGTGGTGGCTGTGAGGCTTGGGGCTCAGGCCTTGCAGCCATGGCAGCTGGCAGTAGCAGTGCCTTCCTCTGATTGGCATGAACGTCTCCCACAGGCAGAGGGAGGCCAAAGGCAGCAGCAGTGATAGAGTGACGGGGGCAATGCCTTCCCCTGATTGGCCAGTTGTCTTCCACAGAGGGAGGTCAGACTGTGGCTTTGGCCCACTCCCCATGGAGCCTATGCCATCATTAGGACCCAGACTGTGAGATAGGGCCTTTAGTATATATATTTGTTTGTGTTTAATAAAATGTACAGAAGAGAGGTAAATAGTGCAAAAGTATAGATTTTCATTTACATTGGTAACAATTTGGAGATTGACTTAATGAGATAGTTTCTGTTTCAGGCTTACTTTATAATTTATACATTTTATATTTTCCCAGGACCTGATTTGGTGTATTCTTAAAACCAGCCCCTGCAGATACATTGTAAGATTAAGACTAGTTTTTTATTTTTTTATGATTTAAAAATATATATATATTTTATTGATTTCAGAGGAAGAGAGAGAAAGAAACAGATATAGAAACATCCTCCTATATAATAAATAAGTAATATACAAATTGACCTTCATGTCCTCACATCACAAGATGGTTGCCCCCATGTTGTCACAAGATGGCTGTCCCTATGTCATCACAAAATGGCCACCATAAGATGGCTGCCCCCACATATTCACAAGATGGCTGGCAGGGGAGAGGAGTTGGAGATTACCAGGTCGGCAGAGGAGGGCAGTTGGGGATGAATCGGTTGGCAGGGGAGCAGTTAGGTGTCAATCATGCTGGCAGGACAGTGGTTAATACTGTAGCAGGCTGGCAGGCAAATTGGTTAGGGGCAATGAGACAGCCAGGCTGGCAAGTGGTTAGGAGCCAGATGTCCTGGATTGTGACAGAGATTGGGCCTAAACTGGCAGTTGGACCCAAGGGGTTTCTGATTAGAAAACATGTAGGCTGGGCTGAGGGACAACTCCCCCCTCCTGTGAATGAATTTCATACACCTGGATATGCAAATTAACACAAATTTCATGCACTGGACCTCTAGTCAATAATAAGAGAGAATCTTCTGCCTCCTGCACACCCCACACTGGGGATTCAGTCTAAAAACTAGGCATGTGCCCTGACTGGGAATCAAAATGCAACCTCCTGGTTGATAGGTTGATGCTCAGCCACTGAGTAACACCAGCTTGGCAGCACTGATTTTTCTAATGATCTTCAGGAACTGGCACAAATCCTTACATACAGGTCATTGCTCTTCTAATTATGGAAACTTCACAGCAGATTTGCTTCTCAGATTCTTATTTCCTGTTGCATTATAAAATAAATTTTAGAGGAAAATTTAAGAAATAAAGAATATTTAAAAGATTTAAAATAAGCAACTTCTAAAAATTAAATGGTAAGCTTTATGTGGCTGCAAGTTCCTCTGGGGCTGTCTTTGGCCAGCATGCTATTCTCCTAATCTCAAATTGAAGACCAACTTCAGTTAGAGAATGATAATGAGAATTCACAGTTTCAGAGTAAGGATGTTGGAAATTCCTCTTTGATCTCATTATGAAAGTATCCTGAGGCACACTTCTTTAGCAAGGACAGAAACTCTCAATCAATAGGGAAGTGTTATTATTGGTATAAGAATGAAAGAAATAGACCTAGTGAGCTGAAAAACAATGGATAAAGCAAACAGTGAAAAGATGCAAAGTTCCCAGGTTCCCAACATGGTTGCAGAAAAGGATGTATGAGTATGTAAAATCATCAGGGCCCTCATAGATGGAGAGGACAGTGGGAGGTTGTCTTTTTGTCTCCCCATGGATAGAGGAGGCATAGTAAAATAACGTAAATTTCTTGGTTCCCCATATGCATACACCCCAAACAGTTCACTGTTTTCCCCAAAGTAGAAAGTCTGTGCTTCAGGGAAGAAGACAATAAACTCCATCAAGCACCTAAGAAAATATACTCAAATAAATCTCTTGAGAAATATGGACATTAATAATACAATTCTTTGTTATTATTTGTTTCCTTTTTATTGTGCAAAAAGAGTAAATACATAACATCTAAGAGAATAATAAAATAATACACTATTAATTATTCTTAAAAATAGAAATTATATTTGGATTATCTGTTATTTTTATTAGTCTATATTATTATTAGTGTTAATATTCATGTAAAAGTAAGAACTCAGGCAAAAACTACAAAGTATGCCCTCTTTAGTTTGGTTCAGTGGGTAGAGCATAGGCCTGCAGAGTGAAGGGTCCCAGTTTTGATTCCCACTAAGGGCACATGCTTGGGCTGCAGGTGATATTAGTAGGGGTTGTGCGGGAGGCAGCCAAACAATGATTCTCCCTCGTCATTAATGTTTCTATCTCTCTCTCCCTCTCCCTTCCTCTCTGAAATCAATCATAATATATATTTAAACAAACAAACAACAAAATAAAACACTCCAGAGTCTGTTCTAATAGAAATCTCTTCCATTCAATAAATTATTTTAATTACGTCACTGTTAACATTTTACAAGTCAGCATTCTCTCTCCCACATTAACTTATGTGACTCCAGAAAGTGAAAGATATTTTTGTAAGGTACTTACTTTAGGTAATGTTTATAAAGGGCTATCAGACCAACTAATTTGATGGATTCTAAGTCACAAAGGTGGTAGATTCAGTCACTCAAGTGAGATAATGAATTTCTACCAAAATGATCATATGACATTACTCAATTGAGTCAGAATACCAGGCTCAAAGAGAGATGATCTATCTTTAAGTTACAAAGCAAAGAAAAAGTCTTACTTGATTCGCCTTGCTTGGCAAATTTGAGTTCCAATTACAGTAAATACTGACAAACACAGCCTCCTGGTATCAGAGTGAATTATAGGAAAAGTATTATTAGACAGATCTTACTTCAAAACAAAGTTCAATATCCTCACAGCTGTGTAACTACAAGTAATTGCATCATTTTTTTCTCACCTGTGATTTAACATTAAAACAACATAAATTGTTGAGCACTATTGCTAACATTGAATTTTATACATATATAAAACTTGCCTTCCTTGAGGCATACATAGTTTCTCATTTTATCTTTTGACCACTTAATTTTCTATGTTCAATTTTTATATATTTATTTCTTAAACATGCACATAGAACATTATGTAGGACACACATTTTATTTGCTCTTATGTACCCATTATAGCACATAATTCGCAGTCTAAGTTTTTTTACTTGGCTGCACCTCCTATGAAACTGTGTACTTCTCTGTAATAATATTCCTTAGAACATACCTAGACATATATTTCGGATTCTGCAATTCCTCTGTCCTATAATGTTTCTAAAGCACAGGATAATTTTGTGACTCTCTTGCTTAAGAATATAAAAAACTTATACATTTACTCCTCAGGCTATGAAACAGCAGTCTCATTTCTCAATCAACAATAGATAAATGGATTCATTTTATCAATATATATATATATATATATATATATATATATATATATATTCTCTTTAGATATCCTGAATCCAGGTAGAAGGAGTATTGCTGGATAATCATGAAAGATCTTTTACTTTTGTGCCATTAAGTTCACTTTCTCCATCTCTCCTAGGTTTTCCCTTTTCAACATGCTATTAAATAAACTCAAACTATTTGTTTAAATATGTTTTATTGATCTTTTTAAAAAAACAAACAAACAATAGTTGTATTGAAATAAATGGCAGAAGGGACATCACTACATATCCCATGGGCATTAAAAAATAACCAGGGGATAATGTGAACAGCTTTATGTCCACAAATGTTATACACTATGAAATAGACTTATAACTCGAAATACACAAACTGGCAAAAACTCACACATGAATAGGCAATCTAAATAGGCCTATATATATTGAAGAAATGCAATCCATAATTAATATCTTTCCAAAATAGAAATGCCAGGCTTTGATGAGTTTTCTGTTAATTCTATTAAATACTTAGGAAAGAAAGCTAAAGAAATACTTTCTAATTCTCTAAAGACAGTATTTCTCTATTTTTAAAATCAGACAAAATAATATAGGAAAAGAAAACTACATTGCAACAGCTTTCAGGAAAAAAATAAATTAAAGTTGGTAAAATATAAGCAAACTTAATCTACAATGTACAAAAAGAAGTATTCTCCATTACCATGTGGGATTATCCAGATATGTGAGACTGGTTCAAGATTAAAAAATCAATTAATGCAATCTATCACACCAACAGACTACTAAAAAAAATTACATGATCATATCAATAAATGCAAAATAATTTGATAGGAGAAGTCTTTAAGGACATTGAAGAAACATCCCTAAGGTTTTGTGTTTTTTAAATATATTTGTATTGATTTCGGAGAGCAAGGGAGAGGGAGAGAAAGATCAATGATGAAAGAGAATCATTGATCAGTTGCCTCCTGCACAACCCCTGCTGGGGATCGACCTCACAACCTGGGCATGTGACCTTGACTGAAATTGAACCCAGGACCCTTCAGTCCTCAGGCCAACACTCTATCCACTGAGCCAAACCAGGTAGAGCTATTCCTAAGTTTTAAAACAAGCAAGACGTTACTTAAACATTAAAACGATTTATGTACATTTCGAAAGGAGAGAGAATGAAATCCTAAAAGAAAAGGTACAAGGGAACAAGTAGTTTCTCTTATTTTCAAACAATAGAAATAAGCCTCTTAATTTTAACTTCAATTTGCCTTTGTATAACACCCTAAGATAGCCTAAAACAATACTGTCAACATGCCACATAAAATCCTCATTTGGGAATTTCATTTCCCCAAGACTATAAAACAAATATTCAGTAATTTAAGAACAATACTAGTAAAGTAATAATAGTGAGAAAGTTAATCTGAAATGCAGGCAGTCAGGGTAGGGGTATGGTGAGAAACAGAGGCAGGTGGAACACAGGCAGGGCAGACATGACTGTTTGAGTAGCCTGATCACAGGAACCAACCATGCAGAAATGATAAGATATTCCTAGACTCAAAGCAGGAGGTGTGGGAAACCAAGGGAGGGCCTGCAACAATATATACTCCTAGACTACAAGGCTTTAAGGGGACAGCTCATTATTAGCAATATGAGAGTCTGAATCTGCTTGTAATAAATTTTCCACATTTTTGCTTAAATCTTCTGGCCCATGGAGCTCATTATTTGGCGTCGCCAGATATGACCCCAGGAGAAAAAAAAACAAAAAACAAAAAAAAAAACCTGGGCTCACCGTTTTGGTTATCAATAGTAGTAATAATTTATTAAGATTTACTATGTCTTAAGAAGGTAGTAACTGTTTTACCAAATATTATGTTATTATGCAAACCTCACTATAGCATCACAACTTTGGTAGATCTCTTAAAATGGCCTAAATGTTCCTATTCCTCTCAGTCAGATTTCATTTGTCAAAATTAATGGTTATTAACAATAACAAGTGTTGCTGAGATCATGGAGATGAAGGAACTTCATACACTGCTGGTGGGAATGTAAATTGGTACAACCACTATGGAAAACTGAATGGAAGTTCCTCCGAATTTAAGAATAGAGTTACTATATGACCCAGCAATCCCTTTTCTACCAAAAAAAAAAAAAACTTGAAAATACTTATTCACAAAGATATATGCACTCACTCCTATGTTCACTGCAGCATTGTTCATGGTGACCAAGATATGAAAATAAAACAGAAGCATCCTTTAATACATGATTGCATAAAGAAGATGTGATACATATATACAATGGAACAATACTCAGCCACAAGGAAAGATAAAATACTGCCATTTGTGACAACATGGATGGATCTTGAGAATATCATACTAAGGGAAATAAGTCAGAAAAATTAAGTAACATATGATTTTACTCTTATATGGAATTTGAACCTAAAAGTAACAAATAAACAAACAAGAAAAAAAAAATTCATTTGACCCCCTTGACCACCAGAGGGAAGGGGGTCAAATAAATGGTGACGAAAGATTTGACTCTGGGTGATGGGCATACAATGCAACATACATATGATGTATCATAGAATTATACATTTGAAACCTATATAATTTTATTAATCAACTAGAGGCCTGATACATGAAATCGTGCAGAGGCAGAAGGGTCCCTCAGCACAGCCTGTGCCCTCTCACAGTCCGGAAATCCTGCGTTTGATTGCCCCAAAGAGATAGGCCTCATCCACCTGGCTGGGGCTCCTCAGTGGGTCACCCACTGGCCTTAGTGCAGCTGCAGGATAGCCTGTCTCTCCCTCTTTGGGGCAATTGATCGTGCCCTCACAGAGGGATGCCCAATCATCCACTGTATGCACTGATCTGTGGCCTGGGCCTTCCTCTTTGGGGAAATCATGGGGCAATGGCTGGGCCCCTGAACAATCGCATTGCACCCACCTTGGCTGGCCTGGTACTAGTGAGTGTCATAGAGTGGTTGTCTGGAAAGTCATCCAGAAGGACATCCAGAAGGACATCCCTAAGGTTGTCCAGCTGTGCAGTCTATTTAGCATATTATACTTTTATTATTATAGATGTCACCTCAATACATTTAATTGAAAATAAAAAAATAAAAAACACTATATGAATAAAACTCCAAAATAAAATATTAGTGTAGAAAATCCAGCTATTTATTCTAAAATAAAATTAACATATTATGTAAAAAATACAAGCAAATTTGTATTTTAACATTTCTCCCCCAAATAAACTGTGGTGGGGTGTGTGTGTTAAAGAGGCTTTTGATAAAGGCTGGGAAATATGATTTTACTCCCACATGTAAATTTTCTATTTGTTCATAAGAATATGCTTTTCTAGCTCTGAAAAGAAGCCTTTATAATAAAGCATGAATCCAACTCCAAACCATTAATTTTTTATAAAATAGATGACCTCTTATTCTTTTTTCCATATGGGAATACTTCATTTAAAAATGTATTCACATAAAACAATCCCCTTCTAAATAATTTCAGTTTGAACCAAATTAAATTAAGTCTCTCTCTCTCTCTCTCTCTCTCTCTCTCTCTCTCTCTCTCTCTCTCTCTCCTCCATATATATGCTAAGGAAATAGTGATAAACATAGCATTCAAGTGAATAAACTAATGACCCTCATAATTGCTAAGAAAACTAGGAATTAATTGGATTTTATACTCACTCATAATAAATCCCTTGAGTTCAGCAATCACCAAACACCCTTTTGCCTTTATCATGCAAGATAATGGAATTGCCAGCTAGGCTAAATTTTAATCTTTTTTTTATCTTTATTGTTGGGAGTATTACAGATGTCATCTTTCCCCCCTCCCCCTCTCCCCCTCCCCCCCTTAACTCTCTCTGGTTCCCACCCTGTCCCAGATTAAGTCTTTAATCTTTGTTGATAAAATAAAATGAATACATAGGAAATGTACTAGTGGGTTGAAATTATCACAAAGAAATTGTGAAAAGCCTTGTATGTTAGACTACTTATGAGGGAAACACAATTAATTGTAAGTATACATTTGCATAGTTGAAGTGAATTTCTAGCCCCTAGTTGCAAGCTATAACTATAAAGCTGGTTGACCTGTATAATGAAGAATTTAATTTATGTTCTTTCATTTTCACTGTTTTCATTTAAATGTGTAGATGCTTTTTGTACTTTCAAACTTATTTAGTTATATAAAATAAATAAGTTAATCATATTTTTATTAATAAGAAAAATGAATGTTTCTTCTATTTTAACTTAATTTTTAAATATTATTTTTGTTTTTCACTTCTAATTGTGTACATTTAATGATCCAGTTTTCTAGAGCTCATTTTTTTAACTGACCTCTATTTAATTTTTTAAAATATTTTGTTTTAATAAATTTATTTTATCACCATTGATTGTTTTTTATATAATTGATGGCTAGCATAAAATTTATTACTCTATATCAAAATAAGTTTAGCTCTTTATAAAGCCAACTTGCAAAAAAACACTTAAATGTATCCATTTGTAAAAGTGAATAGGCCTACCTAAAATAGAAGATATTACTAATTTTAAGTCCTTATTGAATCTAAAAAAAGAAAACAAACCTGCAATGCAGATATAATCTTTACTTTTTATCTGATAATATTCAAGCTAAGAAAGGTGAGTTATTATGCCCAATGTTGCAGTTACAAAGTGGTAGAGCCAAGCCTGCAAGCCAGGTAGATATGATGCTTTTTACCCAAGTGATCATTGATTCTGAACACTTGCCCTAAAATATTGCCTCCTGATTCTATATTAAATAGAATATCTGAGAATCCCACATACCATATTATCACTGGGATCCATTTTCTGCATATGGTAGGCTGTACATTTTGTTTTGATGATGAAGCTTAGTATATGATCATACACAATAGAGATTGTCATAATTGTGCATGTTCACATACATATATAGTTAAACAGGAAAATATTCTATATCAATAGATATTTCTAAGTCAGATAGAATCAGATTCCTCAACAATGACAGAGGGTTCCAGTAGAGTAATTGTTTTTTAAATATTACAAACAATATTTTGAATTTAGATTATACATTTGGCCAAATATTCATCTTCAATATAGATTACATGTATTTTCACATTCACAAGGTTTAAAATATATGTCAATTTCAACTTAAAAGCCTACTATAAACAATGTTTTAACTAAAACCAGGAAGTACATTAAACAAATAAACAAACAAACAAACAAAAAAAAAAACAGTGGAAATGGGATTTAGGATCCTGTACAGCAGAGTGGGCAAAAGAAAATAGAGGAAGGCTCTGTGTATTAAACAGAGAGATGTTTTCATTTTGTGGAAGTAGAAGAATGTTGGCTACTCTGTAAAAGGATTCAGGAAACATGTTAATGAACTAATAGATTATGTTGGTATTTTGAGCATCTGTAAAACAAGTATAGAATTTGAAAGTTCTAATGTAGCTTTGAGAAGAAAAAAGTAATGAATACTAGTCTTACCTAAAATAAACATGTAAATTGACTGTACTTCTGCTGCACCCACAGCCAAAGAGTGAGTATGCAAATTAATCCAACAAAATGGCGGTTAATTTGCATACATACCCAGGTCACTCTCAGCTGGCCATTGGAGGGGGTGGGAGCCTTCCCAAGCCTAAGCTTCTACCCAGACTTTAGGCTTGGGAAGGGGCCAAGCCTGCAATAGGAGGAGCAGGGTAGAGGGCACTGCTTCCCAAGCCTAAAGCCTGGGTGGAGGCTTGAGAAGGGGTTGAGCCTGCAACCAAACCCAGACCATCCTGAAGTAAGTGTTGGGTGGCCCAGCTGCAACCTGGTGACCCAGCACTGACTGCCCAAGTGGCTGAGACCCAGAAAGTGAGTCAGTGTCTGATCTGAGCCTCACTGAAAGCTGTTGATAAGTGTACTTACTTTTCTCTTTCTCTCCCTCTTTTTTTTCTGATTTTTGCCAGTAGCCAGGCTTTTCTTTCTCCCCAGGCCTCCACAGGGCTGCTGTTGAGCCCCCCCCCCCTCATTGATCAGGCCCAGAAATAGGCCTGGAAATGCTGACTGGCATAAGAACTGACCAATCAGAACCAAGATCATTGCTGTGGGAAACCAATGACTGCCTAGGAGGCAGAGATTCTGACACTGACTGGCATAGGAACTGACCACTGAGAACCAAATCTGGATGCTGTGGGAGCCAATGGCTGCCTAGAAGGTAGAGCTTTTGACACTGACTCGCATTGAAACGGACTAATCAGAACCAAATCTGGGTGCTGTGGGAAGCCACTGGCTGCCTAGGAGGTGGAGCTTCTGACACTGACTGGCATAGGAACCGACCAATGAGAACCAAATCTGGGCACTGTGGGAAGCCAATGAGCCAATGGCTACCTAGGAGGTGAAACTTTTGATGCTGGCATAGGAACTGACCAATCAGAACCAAATTGGACAGCAGAGAAGGGCAGTTGGGAGCGACATCAGGCCTGTAAGAAAGGGCAGGTAGGGGTTATCAGGCTGGCAGGCAGAGGCAGTTAGGGGCAATCAGGCAGGTAGGCAGGTGAGCAGTTAGGAGCCAGGGGTCCCAGATTGTGAGAGGGACCTCTGACTACCGGTTTAGGCCTGATCCCAGGGATCGGTCCTAAAATGGCAGTTGGACATCGTGCAAGGGGTCCCCAATTGGAGAGGATACAGGCTGAGTTGAGGGAATGCCCCTTCATGCACAAATTTCATGCACCAGGCATCTAGTAAAAGTAATAAAATAATTTGTAAATTAGTGTTTATTAATGCCAAGAATACACTTAAATGTGTGTATGAGAAAAAAATTGCTAACAGAATTTTTACTAAGCTATTTATATATAATACTTATTATATTCTTTATAATAAAGATGTAATATGCAAATGGTCATTACACCATGAAGCATAATGACCAACTTCAAGGATCAATAGGAGGGTGGAGCAGCAAACTATCAGCGGGCAGTGGAGAGCTACTGGAGTAGTCAGGGTAACAGGCAGAGAGCTACAGGAGGGCAACATTGAGCTACTGGTTAAAGCAGGAGACAAAGAGCTACAGCAGGGGACAGGGCAGCAAGCTATTGGGGGCAGGGGTAACCGGAGATGTAGGAGCTACAGAAGGGCAGAGCAGTGAGTAGAGAGCTACTGGAGGGCAGCTGCAAGCTACTGGCGAGCTACTAGTGCATAGATTCTTGCACAGGGCTACTAGTATAGTTATAATATAAATACTACAGAATGTACATAAACCATGACACTTTTACAAAAACAATAGCATGTAAAATAGTGTGAAAATATCATGTAGAGATGGCTTTATCAGAGAAATAAATCCTAAAGTACTATATTAAGTGATGTATAATAATGATAATCTAAGAAATTTCCTAACTTTTAAAGAATGTTATTTAGCTACATAAGGATATATGCCAAAAATAGGATTTATTCTTTAATGTGGTTAATTTTGGTCAGTGAGGATATTTAATGGGGAGCATTGGGCAAAAGATTGTTCTTTTCATTATGAAACTTTAGTCAGATTTTATTTTTAAACTTAAATATATAATTTTTGTAAATTATATTTATCAAGAGAAAGACCATCTAGAGTTAGCATGTGCTAACCACATTAGTGCTTTATTCCTTCACAAATGATGTCTGCATAATTATCTTCTATGTTTCCAATTAGAGATTTATTTTCAAATGACAGGGTATAAATGGACTTTAATTCACTCATGTGATGTGGCTGTGCCACATTGAAACAGAAGGGGCATTTTGTCTACTTTATGTACGTGTCAAGGCCAACCTACAATTAGTTATCCAAATGGTAAACTCCTCATTGACTAAATTTTTAAGAGTTCCAAAAGTAATTTTTAAAAAAGAAATAGATTTAAATTTCAACTGGTATTCTGTGGAAATGAGATCAATATGCTGCCAAATTTGAACAAATCAACCTTTAAAGAATAGAAAAGAGAAGAAACAGATATATAGAACAACTTTTCTGTACAAAGCATTTTACAGATCTTTTACATTTACTTTTTAATTTAAGCTTCATAAAAAATGTCCTTGATATCTCTGCACCAGGAGCCGTAGTTTTCTCCTAAGCCTGGTCTTAACCACTGAGCAGAATGGCTTGTCTATAATTTGCCCATGAATTTGGTAGCTCAGGAGCAAGGTTCTCCTTTTCCAAACCCTTGAGGGGAAAATGTGACATTAAACAGCTAATGATAATTTCTAAGGTGTTTATTTAATACTGCATCTCTCTTGCTCTCTAGTCAGACAAGCCAACCAACTTCCACTGGCTCTTTTAAGTAGTGTGTGTGTGTGTGTGCACGCGCGCACGTCTTCATTTAGCTGCTATGCTAATTGGATGACATTGCAGGAGGCCCATACTCACCCATAGCATGTGTTTATGTAGAAAAATTTTCTCTTTCCCAATGTCACTGGGCCCATTTTGGCTTTGACCTTGGAAATTGAGTTCTTTCCACTGTTTATCTGTACTTTGCTAAAGTAAAAAAGTTACAAAGCATCTTATTTTGCACATCATTTAAAAATATATCTAGAATAGCACTGATTAAAGTTTGATATCCTTGTACTCACTTTAATTAGTTTTAATTAGTTCCTCTATTGGACAAATACTTCAGACAGGAAAATTGATATTTTAATCTGAGCAAAGATGCTTTCTAAAGACTCCGAAGTCGCTATCTTTCCATGGAAGAATTGTTCATTATAATCCTTCAGAGTGTTTATTTAAAGCAGACTATAGTACTTTTAAGATAGTGTTCACAGAAAAGCTTCATTAATTGCAAATTTTTTGCTCTTATTTTTTTCTTCAAAATATATTGTGCGCACACACATTTGCCAGAAAGTAAAACTTTTTGAGTTTCTCATTGTCATTTGGCTCTTAAATCACTTTCAGCAAATCACTTCAAACTTTTTGTTAAAGAGAATGGGGAAATGTCACTATCTGGTAGGACACCTGTATGTGCAGACAAGACACACATTATTCACTTTTGTAAGAATTTTGTGTCATCAGAATGAGTCACATTTGGGCCTTTTTTCTAAAGCCTTTATTCTGACTCAGAATGAACCTCACCCTGTGGTTAACTGTTAAGATAGCACAAGCTTTATTAAACAAATTGAAAAATTAAATAGTTATGAGAGTAATAACAAAATATTTTCAATTTATTATCAGTTTTTAAGTGTGGAAGGGTGTCAACTCCTTTCACAGTTCAATTGGAAATGCTTCTGATGTCTTCATTAGAGTCTCCTAAGCTATTCAGATGAATTTCCTCAAATGGGCTTTAAAATGTAATGTCTGCTAACATGGAATGAAGAAGGATACACATGTGCTTTTATTTTCTAGACAAGCACAACATCTAAGATTTTGTGCTCAAATAAGTCTACAAAATTTTAAGAAAATGACATTTTGTACTATTTTGTACACTTTTATTCTCATTTTGGCTATTATATATGCTCTGATAAATTATTTAAACTGCCTATTTTAACTACTTATATTGTTGTCATTATCATGTTTATACGTTTATATCTGATTGAAAAAGACATAACCTTTTCTCAATAACCTAGCTAGTCATTTCTTTTTGTCAAGAAACTTTGAATTATATTTATGCTACTTATTTCAATTTGCTCTAGGAAACAAAAATAGCTGGGGAAAAATGAAATCAGAATACAAGTGTCACATTTACAGCTGTTTTCAGCTATTTATAACTAAGTCTATATGTAATGAGTAGTAGCATTAATAACAAGGTGTCCTAATATAACAGGGTAGCATAATGCTACATTATCAGTAACTCTATAAAACACATCCAGTGGAGGTTTTAAACGTTATTGTCTTGTGTTTGTCATGCTTAGCAATGATAATTTATATTAGATTAGTGGTAATCTAATGAGGTAAATTGGTAGTAGAGAACATATGCTCTGTGAGATTTGTGAACACAGGAAGAGGCTGAGAAGATCCAATATCCTTAGAGCTATAATATTAAATGACCCAAGAATGTAGTTATGGTTGAATTATGGCAGATGCTGTGGCTGTTCCACCCATACACATCCACTCACCATATCCATGTATATCAGCCTGAATTCCAATGACTAGCATCTATATTTCTGTTGGAAGGTTTCCCTCAGGTTGCTGGACCTAAATAAAGGTCCTTCTGAGGGAAGCCCTGAAGCAATAAATATAGTGTAGGGCTATAAATACTTCTGCCCCTTAGCAAGGTACATATTGACAGAATCTCTCACAGTTTTTCTGTAGGATTAAGCTTCTGTTTAATCCCTGATTTTACCCATTTATTGCCTCTCTCTCTTTTTTTTTTCTGGCCATACTTTCTATTCTCCTTTGGTGTCTGCACCTTCTGAATAATCTACAAAATCTGAAATCTTATTTCTTGGTGGAGTGAAGGGAGCTAGCCACACAAGGTAGGGCAAGGAATCCAATAAGATAGGAATTCTTTGCTAAGAATAGATCTGGAAAATTTATTTCCTGTTATTACATAGGATCTGAAATATTCATCATGATAATGCCTACATGGTGAAGAAGACTACAGAAAGAGGAAATTGGGATTATAAAGTGATACCAACTTGAGACAACATGAGAGCAAGGAGTTGGGATTGTGTTGAAGAGATTTTAAATAAAGAGCATGCATCTCTCTGATTAGTTAATTTTGAGCGTTTTTTAATATGTGACTTGTCCTTCTGTATGTTCACTGTGAAGAAATGTCTATTTAGGTCCTTAGCCCATTTTTAAATTGAATTCTTTGTCTTCCCTTAGTGAAATTGTATGAACTCTTTATAAATGTTGGATATTAACCCTTTGGCAAATATGTTCTCCCATACAGTGGTCTCCCTTTTCATTTTGTTGCTGGTTTCTTTTTCTATGCAGAAGCTTTTTATTTTAATCTATCCCCTTTTTGTATTTTCTCATTAATTTCCTTGCCCTAGGAGATGAAATGACAAACATTGCTATGAGAGATGTCTGATATTTTGCTGCCAATAGTTTCTTCCAAGATTTCTATGGTTTCATAACTTACATTTAAATCTTTTATCATTTTGAGATTATTCTTGTATATGGTGTAAATTGGTGATTTAGTTTCATTTTCAACTTTCCAACTCCATGTTTTAAAAAGACTATCTTTGCCGAAACCAGTTTGGCTCAGTGGATAGAGCGTCGGCCTGTGGACTGAAAGGTCCCAGGTTCGATTCCGGTTAAAGGCATGTATCCTGGTTGTGGGAACATCCCCAGTAGGGGACGTGCAAGAGACGGCTGATCAATGTCTCTCTCTCATCGATGTTTCTAACTCTCTACCCCTCTCCTTTCCTCTCTGTAAAAAAAAAATCAATAAAAATATATATTTAAAAAAAGACTATCTTTAAACCATTGTATGTTCTAGCCTCCTTTTTCAAATATCAATTGAGAATAATGGCTTGTGTAGATTTCTGGGTTCTCTGTTTTGTTCCCTTGATTTATCAGCTCGATATTATTGTGCCAGTGACAGACTGTTTTGATACAATGGTTTTATCCTGTCACCTCACACCTGTCAGAATGACTACCATCAACAAACCAACAATTGACAAATGCTGGCAAGAATGTGGGGGGGAAAAGAACCCTAGTACACTTCTCTGGGAGTGCAGACTGGTGCAGCCACTTTGGAAATCAGTATGGAGTTTCCTCAAAAATTAAAAATGGAACTCTCATTTGACCCAATGATCACACTTCTAAAAATATATATTCTAAGAAACTAGAAACACTAATCAGAAAGGATAGTCACACCCCTATATTCAAAGCAGCACAATAGCTAAGATTTGGAACAGCCCAAATACCAATCCAGTAGGTGAGTGGATAAACAAGCTGTGGTACATTTGTACTGTGGAATAATATGGTATAAATTAAAAAGGAAAGAGTTAAAAAGGAAAGATCTCTTACTCCTAGTGATAGCATGGAGGGATCTCAAGAGTATGATGCTAAGTGAAACAAGCCAGTTGGAGAAAGATAAGTATCACATGATCTTACTCATATATAGAATCTAATAAACAAAATAAACTGATGATCAATATAGATGTGAAGAGACATAGATACATAGGACAGACTTAGGAATCACAGAAGGAAGGTGGAAGTTGGGGGTGGATGGGAAAAGATTAACCAGTGAATTTACAGGCATATATGCAGAGCCTATTGATAAAGACAGTAGTCTGGTGAAGGTCTGGTAGGGGAAGATGAACAGTTGAGTTCATCTGTGAGGAAAAAAAAAGGGGAAGGGAGAATCTGTAATACTATATATATATATATATATATAAAACAAGTAGAACAAGCAGAATGAACCTTGGATGCAATAGAAAAATTAAAAATATAAATCTTGCCATCTTGCCATGAAGGAGTTGAAGGAGTCTGACTCAGGCTCCATTGACATCGAAATAAGCAGATAGAGCATGACCCAACAATAGGATAAATGAGTGTGGGTGAGAACTATTTGTTATTAGAATATCGAAGTGGGTTTTATAATCAGTCCTAAGAGAGAAGAAATCTATTGAAATGACAAATGTCTAATATGCTTGAGTTAAAGTGAAACTACCCGTTTGGAGAAGACCTGAGTGTGGCAAAGGAGTCAGATGTTTGTTTATTTGTTAAATAAGAACAAAAATCAAAATTCTTTACATAGCTACAACTAGTTTGATATGGATCGAGGGTAGAATATTGGTGCAGGAGCTACCAAGAGATGACACTGTAAAATTAAGAGATTCTGAAGCTTGAAGGGCCCTGTAATAGCTAGTGTGAAGAAGGAGGGAGAAGAGGACTAGGAGGAGTGAGCAGTCTCCCACAAGAGACTTGGGGGAGGATGGAAAAAAGGGAAGAAGAAGGGGGAATTATGGTGCCAAATAAATTTGTGTTCATTTTCCATTATATCCTAGCACTGATGTTGTATTGGAGACACTTTTGTGAATTTTATTTTTTACCTCTAATCCACTGGGCTTTGATTTGCATGATTCCAGGCATTTCTGTGCTCTAAATGGCTATGATGTGGTTCAATAAGCCTTTTGGGTTACAATCCAAACTTCAGAACAAGATCACCTGTCTCCCTTTCCTCCCAGCACTTCAACATTAGCAGCATCCTCATGTTTGAGCACCTGCAGTTCATTGCTGGCCTGGTATTTATATTTTAAGCTATTTAGTCCTAATATTTTATATATATATTATTTTATATCGTGCATTTTCTTTACTGGAAGGACATTCATGAGGTTATGAAAGCAACTAACACTTATAATAATTTTATATTGATTCTCCTGAGTTGTACTGTTTTTCTGGCATGCAAGTGTTTTGAAAATGCTGGATTGCTGCCTACCTTTGAGACCTTCATGAAAGAAAGACATGAAGCTATATTTAAGTGAAGTAAATAAAGTACTGTTTTTTTTTTTCTCCTAAAGATAGCTGAATGTCTCCAAAATTACTAGAGTTTGTGTGACAGTCTCACATCAATGGAATAGGATACTGTGCATTGGGAATTGCTTTACAGTAATAGATAAGTATTCCAGATAAACAGTTCACAGAGGCCTGCATCCTACTTCATGGATTTTTGTATCTTGGCTACACTATCCTCAGAATAAGGACAAATCTTCAGAACTTCAGTGTGATTTCCAGAGATAGTGGTATGTATGTGAGAACGTTCAAAGCAGATAAAGCTATAAGTATATATGTGTATATGTGTGCATGTGTGTACAATATTTAACATATTTGAGTACATAACAAAGTAAATTTATGCATTGATTGAAATGTCAGATCTGGCAGTGTTTACTATGTGATCATCATTTTCATTTTTTTAAATACTTAAAACAGAAATATTCTTACCCATTCTATTAGACTCTACTAAGTGAAATATAAAATATATTTTAAAAAATTCTTTATTGATTCAGGTATTACATATCTGTCATTATTACCCCATTACCTCCTACCTCCCATTCATGCCCCCACCCTCCTGCTGTCTGTGTCCATTTATTAGGTTTATATGCAAGTATATAAGTCCTTTGATTTCTCCCCTTTACCACCATCATCCCCTACCTTCCTTGAGTTTTGACATTCTGATTGATGTTTCTCTGTCTCTGGATCTATTTTTGTTCTTCAGTTTATGTTGTTCATTATATTCCACAAATGAATGAGATCATTTGATATTTATATATATTACAGTGTAGTTGTATATGTAATTTCTATTCTTGCAATGTATGAACCAGCATCTTTGAACACTAAACATAAATATAGTAGTTCTTTTTATCATTTAATTGTACTAGGAGCCCTGAGAAACCAAACACTTTCTTGTGGAAATATACTAATTATAATTTCTTAGAAACTAAAAAAGATTATCTTCCAACACAGACTCAGTTTAGTGATAGATGTGGTCTGCTATCATGGACATTGTAATTAGAGTATTCTAGGTTTAAGTCTTTATTTATGCATCATATTATGCATGTAATCATCACCTTATGTATTTAACTTGCTTTTCTAATTAATAAAATGAAAATAATTGGTTAATTATAGGGATGAAAGCTCATGCCAGATGAGAATTACCTGTAGATTTAGTCATGTATAGATTTTTCCACACATCCTTACATTGATTGGAATTAACACATTCCTAGTGGAGTCCATGATTCTCTGGGTTTCTCTTGTGAGAGTTACATATGTATTTTGAAGATGGAGAGACACCTAGGTGTTACCAGGGACAGATACTAGAGAATCACCAATAAGGAAGGACACACACACAAAAAATCCCTTCAATTTTTAGAATGCAGGAAGCTAACATGGTAAAAAGAGTAGGCCAAAATTAGAACCAAAAAGCCTTCCTATAATAAGTTTAAAAATGTATATTGCAAGTGGTGTCCCTGAGTTTTAGTTTCCTCTACTACAAGGTTATATAATACATACTACACTAACTTACTGACTTAAAACTGCTAGAGTATATAAGAAACTTGAATAAATCAATATCACCACATGAGAAGACCACCTGACCCAGAGATCAGGTGGGTTGGTCTTGAAGTGGGCTTAAGGGAAGAGAGTACAAGCACAGATGTGGCTCCACTGCAAATGATAAATTTCTATATGCATGTTATTTTTCACTTTACACCAAGACATTAGATACTACCCTTACTCATTTTGACTAAGAGTCAGATAGATCATTTAAAAAAAATAAAAACCCTTGCTATCAATCCAATGCCATAGAAGTTCCCAGTCTAGAGTTTAGTAAAAATGAGAGATTTTATTCAAGTGAAGAATTTGCAAACTGGAGAAAAGCAGCCTTCCATTGAAACTGATATTTGACTCCCCGAGACAAAAGGGAGGGGCTTGACTATTTAGAAAAAGTGGCCACCATGGTCCTTGATTGATCTCTTTTTATGCCTTTAAGAACCCAAATTTGCAGTTTGATTTTTCCACTTCACACTGCCCTGACTTGTTACAATTGTAAAGAATTGAATGGCAACATAACTAGCTGCACAGCTTCCATTGAAGGGGGCAAGTCTCAGCCCATTGGTCAATATATGATCCAAGAACTCCTTTAAATGGGTCAGCTCAGAAGGCAGGGACTCATGGCAGGTTTATCACCTGAAATGTAGTATACATCAGAGACACCCTCTAAACAAGGGCTGCTAAACTCTGATTATGAACTTGGGCTCATTTAACAACAAAAGTCTTTCTTGACAGGTCTATTCCTTCTTAGTTGCAACAAAGTTAAGTAACCAATTGTAACTTATACAGCTACTACATAGAAAAAGCAAAAGGGCAGTCTGCCTTCAATTCCTATGTTTTTTTTGTTTATTATTTCAAAATCTGCTTAACTCTGTTCTTGACCCATGAAAATTGTTTCAATATTTTCCTAACTACATGGCCTTTTATTTTCTTTGCTATTTGGGATCAACTTATGATGGATGCCCTAACACATGGGTTAAACTTTCACAAACATGCCTTCTCATGTGATTTCTTCTAGTTTACCAGGTGTATGGCTTGAAGAATGCAATGGACTTGTAACTCTCAGACTCATAATATCAAACAGGACTCTGGGGCCTCGTAAAGCAAGATCTGAATTTTCTCTCATTCTGTGCACCTCTCTGTCTTTTGATTACCCATAGAATATCATCTTGTCAAGTTTCAAACATTTCTTATAAAGCAAATCCTAAATTAATGCTGTTGGTTAGGGGACATTATAACATCCATCATGGAGATATGGTAATATTACAATGGCATAGAAATGATAATCCTTTTGTCCCATCAATTTACTTAATTAATTTGCATAGAGTCTTTTAATCTTGCTCAATTATTATTAAAATATTTTATTTCTTTGTCATTTCCAATTTCAATTTGAGCCCTTAGTCTTTCTCAAATTTTTTAAATGAAATATTTCTTTTGTATTGAATAAATTGGTCAGGCAATATTGTGTAAGTATAAAGTGTGTAGCATATTACTTTGATATATTTATTTGTAATATGATAAATATCACTTGAAGTTTTATAATAGATCTTTTACTTCCTCTTTTGCCCCTTCCTTCCTTTCACACTATCCTCCAAATAGCTTTAAGTGTGATATTTTTGAGGAGAAAATGTATACATTCCTCAGGCAATTTTTTAACACTTTCTGTTTCTTACAAAATAAAATTAATAACAACACAGGGGGCCTAGAGAGTATTTTGTTAAGTGAAATAAGCCAGTCAGAGAAAGACAAATATCTCATTCAGATATGGAATCTAATGAACAAAATAAAATGATGAACAAAGTAGATCCAGAGACATAGAAGGTGGGTCTGTGGGAAGAGATCATCCAAAGAACTTGTATGCTCAGAGAGGTTAAGATGGTGGGATAGGTAAACACCTGTACTCACTGCCTCCCACAATCATATCAAAATTACAACTAAAATACAGAACAACCATCATTCAGAAGCACCTGAAAGCTGGCAGAATGGAAATCTTACAACTGGAGAAGTAAAGAAGAAAGCACACCTAGACTGGTATGAAGGGTGGAAAAGCAAAATGGACTGGTCCAACACCCACGTGTGCCACTTTCTTAAATGAGAGAGAAATGATCTCTGCACCGGCCACCTGTAAGGAACATGGACTCTGCCTGACACCAGTCCCCCAGCCCAGGCTCTCAGAGCTGAGAAAAGAAGTGCTGATAAAAATAGGCTGTAAAAGCCAGCAGGAATTGGGGCTCAGTAACACAAAGGTTGCTGGAGACTCAGTTGTTCCTTTTAAAGGACCACTGCATGATCTGAACTTACAAGGTCCCACTTCCTCTGAGCTCCAATTCCAGAGTGAGGATCTGGGGGACCCAGAAACATTCAAGGAGGAACTATATTATCTGGCATTGGGACAAGAACTTGGGATAGCTTTCTCCCAGACAGGGGTTCCTATGCTGGGACCTGTCCAGTCACAGGGCTGACTGGCAGCCATATCAGTTTGCTCCATGATGGTGTGTCCCTGAGACCTTTCCATATCCGAATTGCACCTTCCTCCAACCTGTTTTAAGTGGCTTTTGCAACAAGCTGCAGTTGAATCAGTGTGCCCCAATCCTATCAATAAAAGGCCCAAGACCCTGCACTAGCATGACCCTGCATCTGGGCCTCACCTGGGCATCTCCAAGCTCAATACAAATAGTTCCTACAGGGTAGCTTCAGCAGTGGTTGATTTTGTATCTCCCTGGAGGCCCTAGATCCAGTGCACTTGGTGGACATTTTCAGACCATAGTAGTTTGTAAGTCTACACATCCATAAGTGACATTCTCAAGATATAGACTCCAAAGCTCCACTAAAGTAAGTCCTGCATAGCAGCTGTCCCACTGTAGTCACAGCTGGTCCTCACAACCAATTGGTCTGGAGGTCACTTCCTCCCAGTGAACACCAATATCAGTCAAAGCTCAACGACAAAATGTGTACACATCCCACACAGGGATTCACCTAGAATGCCCAACTCAGATGACTGGGGAGGCTGAGCCACTGGACCCTATAAGACACCTACTGCACAAGGCTACTCTACCAATTCCAGGATACAAAGCAGTTCTATCCAATTTACAGAAACAAACACAGGGGAAACAGCCAAAATAACAGAGACAAAGAAATGTCACAAATGAAAGAAATGGGAGCAAGGAAACTTTTGGATACAGAGTTCAAAACCATACTTATAAGGATCATCATGATATTTTTTAAGGATCTCAGTGAGAATGTCAAAGACATGAAAAAGGACCAGTCAGGAATTAAGCATACACTAACTGAACAACAGGGATTAAACAGCAAATGATTCTGACAATCAAATCAACTATCAGGAATATGAGGAAGCAAAAACATCAATTCAGAAGAGACCCTCTCCCCCCTCCCCCCAAAAAAAGAATAAAAAAAATGAAGATTGTGTAAGGAGCCTCTGGGACAACAACTTCAAACATACCAACATTCACATTATGCAGGTGGCAGAAGGAGATGAGAGAAAGCAATATATTGAAAACCTATTTGAAGAAATAATGACAGAAAACTTTGCCTACTTGGTGAAAGAAATAAACTTACAAGTCCAGGAAATGCAAAGAATCCTTAACAAGAGGAACCTACAGAGGCCCGCACCAAGACACATCATAATAAAAATGCCAAGAGCTAAAGACAATGAGAGTATCTTAAATGAAACAAGAGAAAAGCATTTAGTTACCTACAAGGGAGTACCCATAGGACTGTCAGCTGATTTCTCAATAGAAATTTTGCAGGCCAGAATGGAATGGCAAGCAATATTCAAAGTGATGAATAGTGAGGACCTACAACCAAGATTACTCTACCCAGCAAAGCTCTCATTTAGAATTGAAGGTCAGATGAAGAGCCTCACAGAAAAGAAAAAGCTAAACGAGTTCACCAAACCAGTATTACATGAAATGTTAAGGGTATCTTTAAGAAGAGAAAAAAGAAAAATATTAAGAAGAGATAAAAAATATGAACAATGAAATGGCAAAAATACATAACTATCATTGAATCTAAAAAGTAAAATAAACAAACACAAAATCTAATATACAAAATAAATTGGTAAATAAAATGGAATCAGAGGCATGGAAGCATAGAACAGACTGATTTCTCTCAGAGGGAAGGAGGAAGGGGTGCACGAGGAAGATATTAAACAAAGATCTTACAGACAATAGGTTGGTGACGGCCTGGGGTGGGTTGGAAACTGAGTAGAGAGGGGCAATGGGAGACAAAAGGGGGACACATATAATACTCTTAACAATAAATATTTTTTTAAGTGAAAAAAAGAACTTATGCATATATGCTTAACCCATAGACACAGACAATAGGGTGGTGAAAGCCTGGGGCTAGGGTGGTCTAGATGAGGTTAATTAGGGAAGGGAGGTGTGGAATGGGAGAATGTAACACTTTCAACAATAAAGATTTAAAAATAATAATAAAATTAATATTATATGTAACCTTTATGAAGCTTTCTTGATGAGCTTCTTTCTGTCCCCAAAACTCATTGTACTCTCTGCTAGCTATACTTAATCACTCCATGCTCTCCCAGGAGTCCTTGCACTTGCACACCATTAAGACCTTGAATTTTATATTCTTTTTTTTTTCCAGGTGAATCATTCTTGCACATGCCTTACTACAACTGTAATACTCATAGTAAAAATTGCCAACATGCAACTTCTGGATTGAGTCTCTTAACTCTATTTCTGTGGGGACCTCTTAGTTCTCCCTATAGCTCATGGAATTAATTTATGCACCCAGGAATATACGTACATGTTGATTAAAAACTATGAAGAAAATTCCATATAAATTTCTATATATTTTGTAAAATGCTGTTTTGGCGTGTCCTTCCAATTCTCATAACACAATATCAAAATGATTTAACTTTATTTTACTGTGATATTGGGCCAATATTACACTCATTCTCAATTAATTATTTGAACTCTTAAAAGACATAATCATAATATTCAAAAGGTTAAAATTATACCAGCACTATACCAATGCCAATAAAAAGCACAATATTTGTAATGAAAAATCAAATGCAGGTCATTCATATTCACAATTACAATGCATCTAAGTCATGTACTTAAATTGCTTTATTAAGATAGTTTTGTACATTTTTGGGGGGAAACCACTTACAGGGACTACTGTGATATATCATATCATTTTGATACAAAAACAGAATACTCTTAACTTTTATTGTTTTTATTTTAGCTGCTGGATGTGTTTTAAACTTATTTTTTTACAAACTTTTCATTTATCACAAACATGTTTCTACTTCTTAGAGGGTGGTTTCCAGGAACAAAAAACTTTCAGTAGTATAAGTGAGACAGCCTCAGATCATCTATAGTACTTGGTCATCTTACATGTCTACCAATGATTCCAAAACCTGATAAGTAAAGCAAAAAAAAATTGACTATGAAGCTAAATGCCCATAAACATAGAAATTCATAATTAAATAAATTTAATTATATTTGGGCATTTTGAAATGTAATACTATATCATGACTAAGTAGGGTACAAATTCAGATACAATGTTGTTTCCACATTCAAATATAAATTAAAAGATTTTACCATATTAAAATTAATAAAATAATTATTTAACCTTTAATACAGAAATCATTTAGAATTATGAATTCTGATCCTTTCAACAAGAAAATGTGAGAGAAGTTGAAAAACACCTGACTTCTTTTGGACCCATCAGGTAATAGAAGTTAAATGGTGTTGGGAAAATTGGACAGATATATGTAAAAAAAAATGAAACTAGACCACCAACTTACACTGTACACAAAAATAAACTCAAAATGGATACAGGACTTAAACTTAAGACAAGAAACCATAAAAATACTAGAGGAATCCATAGGCAGCACAATCTCAGTTATATGCCCAAAAAACTTCTTCACTGCTCCTAGGACATGGAAGCTAAAGAGATAATAAACAAATTGGACTACATCAAAATAAAAAGCTTTTTCATAGCAAAAGAAAACATCAGCAAAAAAAAAAACAAAACAAAACAAAAAAAAACACTCTCACTGTATGGGAGAACATATTTGCAAATGTTATCACTGATAAAGGTTTAATCTCCAACATCTATAGGCAACTCATACAACTTAATAAAAGAAAGACAAATGATCCAATAAAAAAATGGGCAATGGACCTAAATAGATTATTTTTGAAAGAAGACAGAGGAAGGCTAAGAGACACATGAAAACATGCTCAAAGTCATTAATTATCCGAGAGATGCAAATCAAAATGAAAATGTGGTACCATCTCATACCTGTCAGAATGGCAATCATTAACAAATCAACAAATGAAAAGTGTTGGCAAGGATGCAGAGAAAAAGGAATCCTCGTGCACTTCTGGTGGGAATGCAGACTGGTGTGGCCACTGTGAACAGTATGGGATTTCCTCAAAAAATCTAAAAATGGAACTCCCATTTGACCCAATAATCCCACTCTTAGGAATATTCCACAAGAAACTAGAAACTGCAATTAGAAAGTATATATGGACCGCTATGTTCATAGCAGCACAATTTCCCATAGCCAAGATTTGGAAACAGCCTAGGTTCTGATGATTGGATCAGAAAACTATGGTACATATACACAATGGAATACTATGCTGCCATAAAAAAGAAATTCTTACCATATGCAGCAACCTGGATGGAACTGGAAAGCATTATGCTAAGTAAAATAAGCCAGTCAAAGAAAGAAAAATACCACATGATCTCACTCATTTATGAATAAAAAATAACATTATAAACTGGTGAACAAAAAGATAGATACAGAGGCAGTAAAGCATGAAACAGACTGTCAATCTAGAGTGGGAAGGTTAGGGAGAGGTGGGAAAGATAAGAGATCAACTGAAGGACTTATATGCATGTATATAAGCATAACCAATGGACACAAGACATGGGAATGGGGGAGGGCGGGCACTGAAAAGATATGTACACCTGTAATACATTAATTTAAAAAAAAATAAAAAAATAGAAGTTACAGGAAAAATCACCACCCAGGAGTTTTAAAAGGCAAGAGTGCCAGAGGTATGCAGCATCTAAGATTTTCTTACAAGGAGCAGAAGCTGCAGGAGGCATAAAATGATAGGAACTGTCAAATAGTTACTTGTTACTTGATGGAAACTGTGTATACTAATTTGAGAGTGAAAAACTCCTAGGTGCTGCAGTCTTAGGGGATCACCACACTTCAGTGAGTTTATTCTTTTGAAAATGGCACCAGGGCCTCATGATAAGAATGTAAAAATTATCCTTTCATGGCCTTGACAAGAAAAGGAACAAGTAGGCATCTCATTACACAATTAAATTCTTCTCTCTAAGAAACCAATCTCTAGGTTAAAGCAATTCTCTAGAGAACAAATCTGAAACTTTACCCTAGCTAAGGGTAGTACAAAGTTTCTGCTGCCCTCTACTCCCTATTGGAAAGAGGATAGAGAGAGAGAGGGAGAGAGAGAGAGAGAGAGAGAGAGAGAGAGAGAGAGAGAGAGAGAGAGAGAGAGAGAGAGAGAGAGAAATAACTTAATATTAAGAATGCAGTGGTCTGGAAATGAAGTATGAGACACAGGTCTCACATGCTTTATGTCTGAAAAAGGAAAAATAAAATGCCTAGAATGGTTGCAGAGCTGGGCACAGGTTCACTTAATGAATGAAGTAGAAACAAAAGATTATAAAATATTTTCCCTCAATCATGCCCTGAAGAAAACACAGTAAGTTTCTGTGCAGAATAGATTAAATTTAAAAATCTATGAAACATGGAGTATCTCTGAGTTTTAGTCTTAATGCTAAATGAGGGGGTGGGCAAATATGGAGAACAGGAGATTTAAGAGCCACTGATAACATCATAATCAATGGGCAAAAACTAAAGATGTGGAACAAGACTGGAATGTCCACGTTCACCACTCTTATTCAATTCTAGAGGCACAGTGCATAGATTCGTGCACTGGTGGGGTCCCTCAGCCTGGTCTGTGCCCTCTTGCAATCCAGGATCCCTTGTGGGATGTCAGACTGCTGGTTTAAGTCGGGTCCCCTGGTCCACTTACAATTACAACACTTAAAATAAGGTAGTTAGGAATAAATTTAACTAAGGAGGCAAAAGACCTGTTCTCAGCCAACTATAGACATTGGAGAAAGAAACTGAGGAAGACACAAATAAGTGAAATCACATATGGAGTTCATGGATAGGAAGAATTAACATCAATAAAATGTCCATACTAATCTATGATTCAATGCAATTTCTATTAAAATACCAACAGCATATTTTACAGATCTAGAACAAATATAAAAAAAAAATGTATATGGAATCAGAAAAAATCCACAAATAGTCTGAGCAATCTTGAGAAAGAAGAATAAAATTGAAAGTAACACAATATCTGATAAGCAAACTTATACCTCAAGGCAATTGTAATCAAAACAGTATGTTAATGGCATAAGAACATGTATAGAGATCAATAGAACAGAACAGAAAGCCCAGAAATTAACCCACATATATATGGTCAATTAATCTTTGATAAAGAAGGCAAGAGCATACAATGGAGGCAAGACAGTCTCCTCAATAAATGGTGTTGGGAAAATTGGACAGATACATGCAAAAAAATAAAACTAGACCATAAACTCAAAATAGATAAAATACTTAAGTCACAAATCCATAAAAATTATAGAAGACCACTGAGACAGTAAATTCTCACACCTTCTCTGGGAACAATATTTTTGCCAAAATGTTTCTTAGGGCATAGGAAATGAAGTAAAAAATAAATACCTAGGATTACATCAAACTAAAATCTTATGGACAGCAAAAGAAATCATAAACAATATGAAAAGGGATCACACTGGGTAAGAGAATATACTTGCTGATCTAATAAAGGGTTGATTTTCAAAATATATGAAGGATTTATATAACTCAATGTCAGTAAGACACATAATCCAATTAAAAATGAGTATAGGACCAGAACAGACACTTCTCCCAAGAAAACCTACCAATGGCCAACCAATATATAAAAGGATGCTCAATTTCACTAGCTATTAGGAAAATTCAAATCAAAACTACAATGATATACCACCACAAATCCATTAGAATAGCTATTATCAACAAGACAAGTAATAGTGTTAAAAGAGGGTGCAAGAAAAAATAAACACTCACTTGCTGTTGGTGGGAATGTAAAGTGGTATAGCCACTGTGGAAAAAAAAAGTTATAATCTTTTAATGTATTGCTGGATAGAATTTGCCAAAATTTTGTTGAGGAAACTATGTAAGTGTTCCTTCTCCTTGGAGTTTTTGAAATAGTTTGAGGAATATAGGCATTAGGTTTTTTGAATATTTGGTAAAACTCCCCTGTGAAGTGATCCAGACCTGGACTTTTGTTTGCTGGGAGTTTTTTGGTTATTGCTTCAATTTCATCAATAGCTATCAGCCTATTCAGGTTTTCTGATTCCTCTTGATTGAGTTTTGGAAGGTTGTGCTTTTCTAGGAATATATACATTTCATCCAAGGTGTCCCATTTGTTGGAATAAAGTCATTCATAGAATTTTCTTACAGTCCTTGGAATTTTTTGGTATCAGTTGTTAATTCACCATTTTCTTTTCTAATTTTATTTATTTGGGTCTTATTTTTTGTTTCTTTATTTCCATAACTAAAGGTTCATCTATCTTGTTTATATTTTCAAAGAGCCAGCTCTTGGTTTCTTTATCTTTTCTATATTTTTTAAGTCTTATTGTCATTTATTTCTGCTCTAATCTTTATTATTTCCTTACTTCTACTTATTCTAGTATTTTCTTAGTGTTCTCTTTCTAATTCTTTAAGTTGTAGGGATAAATAGGTTATCAACCTTTATTTTTTGTTTGTTTGTTTGTTTTGTGTGTGTGTGTGTGTGTGTGTGTGTGTGTGTGTGTGTTTAGATAGGTCTGTAGTGTTATAAACTTCTTTCTCAGGACTGTTTTTGCTGTGTCCCAT
>PVJN01013000.1:0-49833 GCA_004026805.1 Lasiurus borealis | reverse complement strand
CAGGGTCTTATGGGCCTTCTTCCCCTCACTAAAAAATCAAATATTACTTCTTCTGGGATAAAATGTCCTTATTGATTTCCCAAGGTTCTTTCTCTGAGTGGGAGAGCCACAAAACTAACCACAAAGAACAGCATCTCTGTCAGCCGGGTCCACTCAAATGTGATTGGGACTTCCAAACACTCTCTATCGTCCCACTCAGTCCCCCTGTCAGCTTGCTCTGAAACTCTCTCCAGATATTTTCAAATGATGCTCTGGGGTACACCCATTATAGTGTTTGTGTGTGTTCTGTGCAGTGAGTGGCAAACACTGCATTACCTTCATATTTGAAATGGTCAACTGAATATTCTTCAAGTCATAGGTTAAGTCGTGGCATGTCACTGTCTATTCAGGAACTTCCATTGGCTTCCCACATGACTCACAGCAAAAGCTAAAGTCTTTCTCTATGTGGTCTTCCCATGATCTCATCCTCTCAACCCATCCACCCACACTGACCTGCTTGTTCCTTGAACATACCAAGCATACTTTGACTTCAGAGCCTTTAAACCTGCTATTTCTTCTGCTGTTACACTCTTCCCACAATTATCCTTATGGGACATATCCTCATTGCCTGGAGTCACTTCTCAAATGTCACCTTATCCTTAAGATCTTTTCTGACCATTCTGTAAAGATAGCAATTCATCTACCCTCTTCTAGCTACAGCTACGTTGCCAAACAAGATGTTGTTCTGTGAGTATGTGGCAAAATTCTTCAGAGATTTTCCACCAAGGAAGACAATACTCAGGCCTCAGTCCCTTATATCCCTTCGCTTGCTTGATTTTTATTGCTAGAACCCATATCTCCATCTGAAATGCTTTAGTTTGCGTGTTTATGGTCTGTCTATCTCTATCTAGAATATAACTCCATGAAGACTGGGTCTATGTCTATTTTATTCACCGCTGAATCTCCCAGGACTGGGGACAGAGTGGGCACTCAATAAATATCTGTTAAATGAGTGAATGAATAAATTAAAAAGTTTACAGTAAGTCCCTTTCTCTTCAGATCCAGTCTTCAATATCATGTTCCGAGATTTTTTTCTCCCCCTTTGCACTTTAAAAAATATTTTTCTTTATAGTTGTTTTAAAAATGATAAGTCCCTCTTTGCAACAATGCAGATATTACAGAGTTACATTAACAAATGGTTAATAATACCCTGGTCAATGTTCTCTCAGAGATTAGAGCATCTGCCTCCACACTGAAGGGCTATGAGTTCAGTTCCCAGTTAAGGACATGTACCTGGGTTGCAGGTTCAATTCTGGGCTTGTTGGGGCATGTGTGGGAGGCAACCAATTGCGATGTCTCTCTCACATCAATGTTTCCTCTCTTTTTTTCTCTCTTTTTTCCCCTTTTCCCTCCCTCCCTCCCTTCCATTCTCTCTGTCTTAAAAAAAAAATCAATGGAGAGGATTAACAACAACAAAAATATGGTTAATAATCTCTTATAATCCAACACCCTGAAGTAGTCACACTGAACACCTTTTTTCTTATGTGCATACACATCTACATAGATGTAGGGTTGACTGTGTTTTTGTTTTGATTACTAGACCAATACTAAACATAAGAAATGTAAGTTTCAGCTGGTGAGTACACACATAGACTCTAAAGTCAGACTGTGTGGATTCAAATTTATAGACTCTGCAAGCTCAGACATGTTATTTAATATCTGGTAGCCAGGTTTAGCTTTGTAAAATGGAAGTAATAACCGGACCTTTTCATAGACTTGCTGTGAGGATTAAGTGACTTAATTAAAATGACCACAAAAGCTAGAATAGTATATGTTGTACTGTGGGTACAAAGTAAATTATCTAATTTTTCCCCCACTTAACAAGAGATCTTGGCTATACCTCCAACATAGTACCTATAGATTTAATTCATTCTATGAATAATTGCATAGCATTTCCTAACATGGATAAGCCAAGGATGTAATTTTTTTCAATCTTTCCCCTATTGATAGACATACAGATTTTTACAGTCTTTACCAGCACATATAGCACTACAATAAATATCCATGACAACTGGTCCTTGTAATTTGGTGTACTTTTATTTAGGATAAAAATTTTAAAAATGAGATTGCTGAGCCAAAAGGTCTGTTTTTATTTAATTTTAATAGAAATTATAAAATTACTTTATAAACTATTAGTAATAATCCACACACCCATAAATAATATATATCTGCCCCTTTTTTCTGCATCTTCACCAGAACTGGATGCTGTGACACACAGTTTTGCAAAGTGTTTACCCAAAAAACAGGACTTGTTTTTATTTTACATATCGAAACTATTAATGAAATTGATTATTTTTACACACATTTATTAGCAGTTTTCTTTTACTATGAAATGCCTGTTTACATTCTTTATCCATTGTTCAATATCATTAGTTGTCTTTTTCTTATTAATATGTATAAAAGGGACAAAGGAACACCTTATTTATTACTTGTGTTATAAAATATTTTTTCTTAGGACTTAATGATATCTTGCATCCTTTTATTTTCTGATTTTATATAGTCAAATATCACTACCTTTATTAAATAGTCTTAGATTTTCCTGTCTTTATAGTCTTTACAAAGAAATTCTTGTCAGGAGAAATCAAGATGGTGACATAGGTGAACACCTAAGCTGCTGCCTTGAACAACAATTTCAAAATTACAACTAAAAAACAGAATGGACACCATCCAGAACCACAGGAAAGCTAGCTGACTGAAAATTCTACACGTATTTTAATTCTACACGTAATTCTAGAAGTAAAGAGAGGGATTCACGAAGACTCAGAGGAGCTGTAAAAAGCTGAGGTATGGGAAAATGCTTGTGGAGAAGAAGGCGGAGGAGGGTCTGGCTGGCTTCCTCTAGTGGGAGGGAGACGGAAAATCCCGACTGCATTGAACCCCCCTTCTGCCTGGCCTGAACCCCAATTCCAGGTTAGATTCATTTGGGGGAGTTTGGACTGTTGTGAAAAGGAAGGAGTGCAGGCAAACTTAGGGGAGCCATGAAAGACAGAAGTCTGGGGTGCACAAAAGTGGGCACACAGAGCGCTGACTGCTGATTGCGCCTCTGGTTTTCTCTAGTGGGAGGAAAACAGAATCTTCCAACAGCATTGAAATCCGGGTCCAACTGCACTGAACCCCAATTTTGCATGAGATCCTGGGGACCCAGACTCATACGAGTCCCTAGAGCACACGAAAACTCAGGGGAACTGGAAAGGCAGAGGTCTGGAGGCAAGGGCCCATGCACACAGAGAGGGCTTCAGAGACTACCCAGAGGCGCTGAAACCCAGGGGTTGCCATGTAGGGCAGGGCTGACAGGAAGCCAAGGCTGTCTGCTTAGCCCTGAGACTCCACCACATCCAAGCCCAGCACAGAGGCTATTGCAATCTTGCAAGACTTAAGTCTGAGTCCAACACAGAAGTTCTCCAGGCACAGACACAGCTGATCCTCACAACCAATTGATATCAATTCCCCCCAGTGATACCAAAAACAATTAAGAATTAATTACAACAAGACTGTACACACAGTTCACAAAGGGGTACACCAAGAGTGTCCCACCTCAAGCAACTGGAGAGGCAGAGCTACTGGGCCACATAGGACACCTAGCACACAAAGCTACTCTACCAACTCAGGGAAGCAGCAAATTATGCAGAGACAAAAGAACAGATCAAAAATGAAAGAAATGGAGGAAAACAAATGACTGGATATAGAGTTCAAAACCATGGTTATAAGGTTTTTAAAGAATTTCCTAGAAAAGATGGATAAATTTAGTGAGACCAAAGAGGAGATGAAAAAGGGCCAACTAGAAATTAAACATACACTAACCGAAATAAAAAAAAATATTATACAGAGACCTAATAGCAGACTAGAGGAACACAAGAATCAAGTGAAAGATTTGAAATACAAAGAAGCAGAAAACACTCCACTTGAAAAGCAAAAGGAAAAAAGAATAAAAAAATGTGAAGATAGTGTAAGGAGCTTCTGGGACAACTTCAAGTGAAGAAACATCAGAATTATGGGGGTGCCAGAAGAAGAGAAAGATCAAGATACTGAAAACATATTTGAAGAAATAATGACAGAAACTCCACCTGGTGAAATAAATAGACTTAGAAGTCAGGAAGCACACAGAACCCCAAATAAAAGGAATCATAAGAGGACCACACAAAGACACATCATAATTAAAACACCAAGAGCAAAAGACAAAGAGAGAATATTAAAAGCAGCAAAAGAAAAACAGTTAATTACCTACAAGGGAGCACCCATATGATTGTTAGCTGATTTCTTAACAGAAACTATGCAGGCCAGATGGCAGTGGCAAGAAATATTCAAAGTGATGAATAGCAAGAACCTATAACCAAAATTACTCTACCCAGCAAAGCTATCATTCAGAATTGAAGTGTAGATAAAGAACTTCACAGATAAGAAAAAACAAAAGGAGTTCATCAACACCAAACCATATGAAATGTTGAAAGGTACTCTTTAAGAAGAGGAAGAAGGAGAAAAAGGTAAACATAAAAATTATGAACAACAAATACATACCTATCAACAAATGAATCTGAAAATCAAGTGAATTGAAAATCTGATGATCAGAATAGACTGGTGAATATAATAGAATTAGGGGCATAGAAAGGGAGTGGACTGATAATTCTCAGGGGAAAAGAGGTGATGGGGGTGGGTGCAGGGAGAGACTGGACAAAAATCATACTCCTATGGATGAGGAGAATGTGGGAGTGGTAAGGGCAAATGGTAGGGTGGGAACCAGGTGAAGGGGGAGCTATGGGAAATAAAAAGAGGGACAATTGTAATAATCTGAACAATAAAGATTTATTAAAATAAAAAAAAGAAATTGTCGTCAATCAAGAAAAATCAAAAAACCTGAATAAGCCAATAACAATTGAAGAAATTGAAACAGTGATAAAAAAAAATCTTCCAGCAAACAAAAGCCCTGGACCAAATAGCTCTATGGAGGAGTTCAAAGAAGAACTAAAACATATCCTCCTCCAGAAAATTCAGGAGGAAGGCACAATTCTAAGCTCTTTCTATGAAGCCAGCATTATCCTAATCCCCAAACCAGATAAAGACACCACAAAAAAAAAAAAAAGGGGAATTTCAGGCCAATATTCTTGAAAATCATAGATGCTAAAATCCTCAACAAAATTTTAGCAAATCGGATTCAGCATTACATTAGAAAGTTCTTACACCATTACCAAGGGGATTTATTCCAGGGATGCAAGGATGGTACAATATTCACAAATCAATAAATGTGATACATCACATAAATAAACTGAGAGACAAAAATCACATAATCATATCAATCAATGTAGAAAAAGCACTTGCTTTCTTGATTAAAAAAACAACAACTCTCAGCAAAGTGGGAATAGAGGGATCATACCTCAATATAATAAAACCCTTCTATGAACAAACCTACAGCCAACATCATACTAAATGGGCAAAATTTAAACTTATTTCCCCTAAGAATAGGAACAAGACAGGGATGCCCACTTTCACCACTCCTGTTTAATATAGTACTGGAAGTGCTAGCCATAGTGATCAGACAAGATGAAGGAATAAAGATATCCAAATTGGAAAAGAAGAAGTAAAACTGTCCTTATTCACAGATAACATGATACTATACATAGAAACCCCCAAAGACTCCATCAAAAAACTACTGGACTTAATAAATGAGTTTGTTGATGTAGCACGATACAAAATTAACACCCAGAAATCTATGGCCTTTTTATACATCAATAGTGAACTTAAAGAAAGAGAAATGAAAAAAAAAAACATCCCATTTACCATTTGAGACCCAGCCCCACCTAAATTAAGATACCTGGGAATAAACTTACTTAATAATATAAAAGACCTGTACTCAGAAAACTACAGGACATTGGGAAAAAAAGATAGAGGAAGACATAAACAAATGTAAGAACATACTACCATGTTCATAGATTGGTAGAATCAACATCATTAAAATGTCCATAATACTCAAAGCAATCTACAGATTCAATGTAATTCTCATTATAACACTAATGGCATATTTCAAAGATCTAGAACAAACTCTCCAAAAAATCATCTCAGGAGCCACAACAATACTGAGAAAGAAGAACAAAGTTAGAGGGATCACAATACCAGATATCAAGCTATATTACCAAGCCACGATTCTCAAAATTGTCTGGTACTGGCACAAGAACAGACATATAGACCAATGGAACAGAATAGAGAACCCAGAAATTGACCAAACACATTATGCTCAATTAATATTTGACAAAGGAGGCAAGAGCATACAATGGAGTCAAGACAGTTTCTTCAATAAATGGTGCTGAGAAATTTGGTCAGATAGATGCAAAAAAATGAAACTAGATCACCAACTTACACCATACACATAAAAAAACTCAAAATGGCTAAAGGACTTAAATGTAAGACAGGAAACCATAAAATTCCTACAAGACTCCATAGGCAGCAAAATAACAGACATATGTTGTAGCAATATCTTTACAGACACAGCTCCTAGACAAAGGAGACTAAGGAGAAAATAAACAAGCAGGACCACTCAAAATAAAAAGCTTCTGCAAAGCAAAAGAAACCATGAACAAAAGAACAAGAAATCCCACTGCACGGAAGAACATATTTTGTCAATGTTATCACTGATAAAGGTTTAATCTCCAAAATTTACAGAGAACTCATACAACTTGACAAAAGGAAGATAAATGGTCCAATCAAAATATGGGCAAAGGATCTCAATAGACATTTTTCGAAAGAGGAAATACCATATGAAAACATGCTCAAAGTCACTAATCATCTGAGAGATGCAAATCAAAATGACAATGAGGAACCATCTCACCTGTCAGAATGGCTATCATCAACAAATCAACAAATGGTAAGTGCTGGTGAGGATGTTGAGAAAAAAAAAAAAACCCTCATGCACTGCTGGTGGGAATGCAGACTGGTGCAGCCACTGTGGAAGATAGTATGGAGTTTTATCAAAAAGTTAAAAATGGAACTCCCATTTGATCCAGGGATCTCACTTCTAGGAAAATATGCCAAGAAACCAGAAATACCAATCAGAAAGGATATATTCACCCCTATATTCATAGCAGCACAATTCACCATAGCTAAGATTTGGAAACAGCCTAAGTGTCCATCAGCAGATGAGTGGATTAGAAAACTATGTTACATCTACACAATGGAATACTATGCTGTGGTAAAAAAGAAGGAACTTTTACCATTTGCAACAGCAAGGATGGTATTGGAGAGCATTATGCTAAGCAAAATAAGCCAGTCAGAGAAAGATAAATATCACATGATCTCATATGTGGGATATAAAGATTAACATATTTTGATGAACAAGAAGAGATCCAGAGACAAATGGTAGGGGAATGGGGGGGGGGGGTGGCAGGGTTAGAGACCAATGAAAGGACTTGTATGCATGTATATTAGCATAACCAATAAACACAGGCACTGGGGCCGTGGAGACTTGCCAATGTGGAAATGGTTGGGATGAGGGGGTCAATTGGGGAAAACAAAGACATATATAAAACTTTAGATAATAATAATAATGATAATGATAATGATAATGAAAATCTTGGTAATCTGTTTTCCATGCTCTACTGCCTCCCTGAGACCCTGCCCCATTGCACTCGAGTCCTCTCACAACCACATCAAAATTATAACTAAATCATAGAACAACCATCATTTTGAACTGCGAAATATGGCTGAATGGAAATCCTACAACTAGAGAATTAAAAAAGAAAGCATATTGAGACTGGTAAGAGGGGAAGAAGTACAGAATGGGCTGGTCCAATACCCATCTGTGACATTTTTTTAATTGGAGGGATACCTTGGCTGCAGAGGTCTATGTGAGGAACAAGGGGTCCCAGCCCCATACCAGACTCCTTAGCCCACGGTTTTAGTACCAGGAAGAAAAGTCCCCATAACTTTAGGCTATAAAAGTCAGTGGGGATTGTGGTTAAATGACATGGACACTGTTGGAGTCCCAGGTATTCCTCTTAAAGGGCTGGCACACAGATTTACTCAGACTCACTCTCTCTGAGTTCCAGCATTGGAACATCAGCTTGAACAGATTCAGGGACAGATGGGGAAGAACTAAATTGTCTGGCATCAGGGCAAGAACAGAGGGGCAGCTTTCTCCCAGAAAAAAAGGGCTGGCAGAGGCCATTGTTCCTATACTTAGACCTTCTCCCTCTTCACAGCTGAATGACAAGTGCCATTTGTGAGTTTCTATCAATCTTGCTCACTGTTCACCTGTCTTAAGTAACTCCCTGAGATCCTGCTCAAATTGCAGCTCCACCCATGCTGTTTGTAGTGGTCTTTCCATATAAATAGCCTGTCTTGGATCAGGCTTCAAACTTTCTTAAAATCTCCCTGTACCATCAGTCAGACATCCCCAAAAGGCTCCCAGACTGCGAGAGGGTGCAGGCCTGGCTGAGGGACCTCCCCATCTCCACCCTCACCCTTAATGCACAAATCTCATGCACCAGGCCTCTAGTTAATAAATTATCATATAAGAATTAAACTGTGTACTCACAACTGTAAGCCCACTTTTGCCCCACCCTGTATTGATTACATCTAGACTAGAACCTCATAACACCATTTACTGCAGAGAGGAGTTGGTAAGGAGGGTTCATCTGAACAGAACATGGCAGAGAGGGCTGACTGGCAACCATTGCTGTTTTCCACGCTCCAGTGCCTCCCTGAGACCCCGCCCCACCCAATTTACAAACCCACAGAGCTGCAGCAGTTTTTTTACATGAATGGTCTGCCCTCTAGCAGCTTAACCTAACAAATTGCAACTGGGTCAGACAACTCCAAAACTTCCAAACTCCAAGCAAAGAGGAGAAATCTGCAGAGCTCCCTGTAGCTCCTGCTGGATGGCCTCAGACACTAGCTGACTTGCACCTCCTTGGAGATCAAAGAACCAGTGTACCTAGAGGTCAGTGTGAGAAGACTCCAGATTTCAAGTCCTCACATACATAAGTGACACACTCAAGAGGCAGACTCAGTGAGCACCAAAACCCCACTGAAGCAAGTCCTGCCCCATAGTGGTGTCTCCAGTACAGCAATTCTTCCATTAATAGATACAATTAATCCTCACAGTCAATTCTGGAGGTCAATTCCTCCCAGTGTACCAATAGCAATCAAGGCTTAACTACAACAAGACTGTGAACCCAGCCCACAAAGGGGTGCACCAAGAGTGTCCACCTCAGGTGATTGGGGAGGCAGAGCAACTGGGCCTTAAAAGAGCCCAGGTGATTGGGGAGGCAGAGCAACTGGGCACTACAAAGCCACTCCATCAACACAGAGAAGCAGCCAAAATGCAGAGACCAAGAAACATGTAACGAATGAAAGAAATGGAGGAAAGCAAACAACTGGACATGGAGTTCAAAACCACATTTATAAGGTTACTCAAGAATCTTCTACAAACCACTGAAAAACTTATTGAGACCTCTGAGAAACTTAGTGAGACCTTCAAGGATCTTAATGAGAATGTAAAAAAAAAAAAAAAAAAAAAAAAAAAAAAAAAAAAAAAAAAAAAAAAAAAAAAAAAAAAAAAAAAAAAAAAAAAAAAAAAAAAAAAAAAAAAAAAAAAAAAAAAAAAAAAAAAGGAAAAGGACCAGTCAGAAATTAAGCATACACTGTCTGATATAAAGAATAATATACAGAAATCCAACAGTAGACTAGAGGACCCCAAGAATCAAATCAAAGATCTGAAATATGAGGAAGCAAAAACCACCCAACCAGAAAAACAAAAAGAAAAAAGAGTCCAAAAATGTGAAGATAGTGTAAGGAGCCTCTGGGACAACTTCAAGCATACCAACATCAGAATTATGGGGGTGCCAGAAAGAAGAGAAAGAGTAAGATACTAAAAACCTAGTTGAAGAAATAATGACTGAAAACTTCCCCTACCTGGTGAAAGAAATAGACTTACAAGTCCAGGAAGCACAGAGAACCCCAAACAAAAGGAATTCAAAGAGGGCCACACCAAAACACATCATAATTAAAATGCCAAGGGCAAAAGACAAAGAGAATATTAAAAGCAGCAAGAGAAAAACAGTTAATTATCTACAAGGGAGCACCCATACCATTGTCAGCTGATTTCTTAACAGAAACTATGCAGGCCAGAAGGGAGTGGCAGGAAATATTCAAAGTGATGATCTGGCTGTGACATCTGTCACCTCATTGATGGCCAGAGTTGATTCAGCTGATCTGACTGGCTAGGCGGGTGTCCCCTCCTCCCTCACCAATAATCCATGTGCGTCCCTCCCAAAGCTACACGCTCTGTCGAAGAGGATGACCTTCCCCCCAGAGGAGAGGACCAGTCTTCGGTCAAGGGTATACAAGTAGCTGCGCTTCCCTGCTAGAACCTCCAAATGAGCTCTCAAAGTGATGAAAAGCAAGAACCTACAACCAAGAGTGCTCTACCCAGCAAAGCTATCATTCAGAATTGAAGGTAAGATAAAGAGCTTCACAGACAAGAAAAAGATTAAGGAGTTCATCACCACCAAATCACGATTATATGAAATGCTGAAGGATATTCTTTAACAAGAGGAAGAAGAAAAAGGTAAAGATAAAAATCATGAACAAGGTGATAATACATACCTATCAACAAGTGAATCTAAAAATCAAGTGAATAAAAAATCCAAAGAACAGAATAAACTGGTGAATATCATAGAATTAGGGGCATAGAAAAGGAATGGACTAACAATTCTCAAGGGAAAAGGGATTTGAGAGGTGTGGGAAGAGATTGGACAAAAATCTTACACCTATGGATGAGGACAGTGGTGGGGAGTAACGGAATGGGGTGGGGGGTGGGGAATCAGGTGGAGGGGAGTTATGGGGGGGGGAGAGGAACATCTGTAATAAACTGAACAATAAAGATTTATTTAAAAAAATCACTGTTTGGCATGGGGGCGGCAAGTACAAAAATACTGGTTCAAGGCCAGTATCAATACCAAAAGAATGCTATCATTAAAAAGAGAATCCAAATGCAAACCTAAGAATGAATTCCCAAAGGGGCTACTCAAGGTAGAGTAGTTTAAAAACTAAACACATCACATGCTTTTAAAAGGAGGTCTTGTTGTGTTTTTTTTTCCACAAGAGAAATTACAGAGATTGATGCAGTCAAGAGGCAAAGCAGGATAGATTGCCATCAGGAAAGTGTGGCCACTACAGAGCCTCCTGGCAGAGGACAGAGAGCAGAGCCTTGCATTATAACGTCAGACTTGTGGGCTGCCATGCCACATCAGGCCAGCAGGGCAAAAGCCCACTGCTCAGAACTATTACCAGTGAAATCTGAAGAATAATTGCCAGATTCTATCATTTTCCATAATAATATACAACCTCTAAACAATTTGCAGATTCCAAGGTGAGATGATATGACAAGTATTAGATGCTATGCAAATGGCCCCTTCTCCATGATAAGAAATCACAAGGATGGTCATTAGTTTGCAATAGCTAAATCTGGAGGCCCCAACACATCAACCCTGTACTTTATGCATTAGACACTAGAGCAGTTTTCTTTTTCTTTCTTTCTTCCTTCCTTCCTTCCTTCCTTCCTTCCTTCCTTCCTTCCTTCCTTCCTTCCTTCCTTCTTTCTTTCCTTCCCTCTTTCCTTCCTTCCTTCCTTCCTTCCTTCCTTCCTTCCTTCCTTCCTTCCTCCCTTCCTTCCTTCCTTCCTCCCTTCCTTCCTTCCTTCCTTCCTTCCTTCCTTTATTCCTTCCTTCCTTCCTTCCTTTTATTTTATTTTTTACTGTCTTTGGTAGCTGTTCAATAATTCTTGGAGAGTAGTAGTCCCTTGCCCACCCCAGAACCCTGCCCTGCTCCCAGGTAGCCTGTTCAACAAGTTTGACAAGCAATAAGGGCAGGAAGTGTAAAACCTTCCTCACCTTCAAATCAACTTTTCCTTAATTGGGCAATCAATTTGCATATTTCCAGTCCTGACAAAAGAGAAATGCAGTTTTGACCTTCCTGGAGCATGCTGTTAACATTGCAATTCATTCATCTGGGTTCTGGCTTCTTAATTACACATATATAACAGCAAAGAAACAGATACAGCTGGAACCGGTTTGGCTCAGTGGATAGAGCGTCAGCCTGCAGACTGAAGGGTCCAGGGTTCGATTCCGGTCAAGAGCATGTACATTGGTTGCGGGCACATCTCCAGTGGGGGTGTGCAGGAGGCAGCTGATCGATGTCTCTCTCATCGATGTTTCTAGCTCTCTATTCCTCTCCCTTCCTCTCTGTAAAAAATCAATAAAATATATTAAAAAAAACAAACAAACAGATACACCCAGATGCACATGCTCTTCATAATTTTTCACTTTTTCACCAGAGGTTAAAAATCATCAGTTCAAATACAAAAACACTCTTGATGTTTAAATATTACCCTTTTTCTCATCTCAGAACCATTCATATTTGTGACTAAAACAATAGCCAAAGGAGTAGAGATCAACCAAAGAGCTTGTATGCATGCTTATAAGCATAACCAATGGACACAGACACCAGGGGGTTGAGGGCATGAGTGGGGATGGAGGTGGGGATGGGAATAAGGACAAATATGTAACACCTTAATCAATAAAGAAAGAAAAAAAAGATAGCCCAAACTGGCTATTTGTGCGCTTATAATAGCACAAATAACATCTTTTATTTAAAAGCAATGGGGAACTCAAGATAAGACCTTATTGGTGAAGTGTTCTGAATAATTAGTCACACAAGTTTGTTGACAATGGAGAATTGTGCTCAATTTTTTTATTCCTATATATTTTAAGTGAATTAGCAGATTGAAAATTTACAGACTCCTCCATGGACTAGGGACGGTGGTTCTCAAACATCTAGGTGTGTGTCCTAATGTTGACCCAGCATCTGATTTTCACTAGTCAGGAGGAAAAAAAAAGAAAGAGAAAAGGAAGGACATTATAGTGAGATTTTAAAATACATTTTATATTATTCTATTCAAAGAGCTGATGTTTATTCTAAGATTTCTCGTCTCTGATACATCTCCATACTTCTTTTATATTTAATTGCACTTGTCCATGAGCACTACTTCTTGGGAACCACTCCTGGAATGTCTAGAAATATGAGAGCCTGTCAGCTGAGAATTGAGCTCATTGTGTTCATATTGTGCAGACCACAGAAAGCTGCCAGCTTTAGGTCAATAACAACCTGGCCAAACAACCAGAGATGCTGTCCAGTCTCTACCCTGCTCCTAGTCCAGTAAATCCACTCCGTCCCCAAATCCTGACCAGCACAATGTGGCTCCAATTAAAAAAAAACAAAACATAAAACCTTGGCCCAAACTCATCCTTTATTTGAACCCAAGAAGGGTGAGTAAGTGCTGGGTAAACCAGGTTGAGTCCTGCATGATAGAATAATTCTGAAAAATGAAAATGGAGGGAAACAGATATTCTTGCCTTTCTAAAGTAGGATGATCACCCACATAAGAAACCCATAGGCAGGCAGCCCCATTTTCATTCAGCTAGACAGTTTCACACCAGTGAGAATACATTTTGGCAAATGATTACTTAACCTAGAAGTAAAACACTAATTCCAAGCTTAGCTAAGGCCATCTGTTATAACCTATGTGAAAGTGCACTGAAAGGAAATCTATCCATTGCCTCATAGTATTATCAATAGTCATTGGACCTCAAAGTGAGTCCCTGTAAGTGGGGCACATCTTGAGCTGAATTGGTTGGGAAACTGTATTCCCTTAAGGAAGGAAAAGCATGAGAATCCTTTGAGGAGAGGGATCCTGGTGGGGATTCTAGCTGAGACTTCAGCCCACGTGGATTTCAGATTCTTTGAAATGCCTACAGTTCTATACAGATTTTCATCATTGAGGAAAAACGACTATAAAATCCTCCCTTTATAAAAGATATTTTCAAATTCAGACTTCTCAATAACTCCAATTTTTTTACACAGAGGACAAGATGCATATAAAATGATTACTTTGGTGAAGTTCTAGAATAAAGTTAATATAATTTTATAATCCTATCTACTGAGTATTAATAGCCACCCTTTATATATCCTCCCCCAAAATCAATAATCTGCTAGGGTTAAATGGGAACCTTCACAGTGATTCTTTTCGCTGGGTGTTATACATTTGGCACACACAAAATCTTAATGCTATGAACTTGATGGAATCAAGAGTAGTGATTATAAAACAGAAGTCTGGAGCAAGAACTTGAGGCAGTCTCTCCCCAATCTTATTCTCCTACTCCATACTACTCTTCCCCCAACGAGCCCTCCCACCCCCACATACAACTAAGGACTGAGGAGGCATTATATAGTATGATGAAAATGGCTTTTAAAATGTTTGTTTATTTTAGAGAGAGAGGAAAAAGAAGAGAGAGAGAGAGGGAGATTGAGAGAGAGAAACATCAACCTACTGTTCCACCCATCCATGCACCCATTGCACTCACTGGGGACTCCTGCATGCACCCCAATCAGGGATCAGACCCACAACCCTAGAGCATTGGATGGATGCTCCAACCAACTAGCTACTCAGCCAGGGTTGAATACTGACTTTGAGTTGCTCGTTGACCCTCACAAAGCACATTCACACTCCTGTTATGTTTCATCATCATAGAATATATGCAACAGATATTCTTACTATCCTCAACTTATTGATGAAGAAGTTAAGGCTCGAGAATTGATCACAACACCTAGAAAAAGTGGCAGAACCAAAACTCAAATAACGGCTTTCCTAACTTCATATCCCATGTTTTAAGTAGCATTTGAGGCTAAAGAAGTTACCAGTATATAGTCGGAGGCAGAGATCTTAACCTTTTGGTTAAACGTTCTTTTCCCCCCAATGAGTTCCTAAAACATGGTTAAAAACAAAACAATTCATGAATAACAGAGACCTCAGCATCTTATTCTCCTCTTTACTCTAGGAAATTTCACCCACCACAGGAAGAGGGCAGTGCGCAAGCCATGTAAGACAGAAAGATAGTGGGAAATACAGAAAAGCAGTAGTTTTACCCCAGAAGCTAAATTGCAGAAGCTGTGTCCTGGGCCTGGGAAAGGCAAGTCACAAACCAAGAATGCTTGCTAAAGGTCAGAAAGCTACACTAAGAAAGACAAACTACCAGTAGCACCTGGTACTCATTAGGTTACAAGCAGGATAAATGAAAAAAGGAATTTACATCTAGGTCCATTCTTGTGAAATTTCAGAACAGAAAAAATAAAGAGGGTATTCTGCAGGCTTCTAGAGAGTAAAAAAAAACGATAACCTTCAGAGGAACAAAAATCATATTCACATCAGAACTCAGCAATAATACTGACATGAAGAAAAAATTAGAATAACATCTCCAAAGTTCTGAGGAAAACTACGTTATAACTCAAGTGTGAAAGCAAAGACATTTCTGTAAATGTAAGGACTTCAAAAAAATGACCAACTTCATGAATTATCTCTAGAAAGATTAGGAAGGAATGTAATGAAAAATAAACCCAAGAAAAAGATAGAGGATAGAAAAAAAAAAAAAACAGCAGGCAGGAAAAGAAACCAGAGTAAATTATAGCTACACCTAATTGTTTGGAGATTGATAAAAGAATAACAATTACAAATGCAAATCCCAGATGATCTCAGCATAGAAAATTGCAGCAGAAGCAGGAGGAGGTGATGAATGAATGTACACAAAAGTTCATCATGTTTTAGGATCAAGTTAAATGCTAGGTAATTCTAGACAGCGATAGAGAAACATGTTTAAGAGACATGGTGAACATATAAGAGTAATCATGAGAAAAGTAGAACTAGATTGTGCAACTTACAAGCAACTAGAGAAATAAATGTAACCAAACAAAAAAATAAACAAATAAAAAGCTTCCATTGAACAAAAGACCAAGAAGAGAATACCAATGATAAATACAAAACAGGATTATAGGAAATTCAAATTAAAGTGCATTTATGACCAAATTGACTTATACTTTTCAAAAAATGTCAAAATCATAAAAATAAAAAAATGGTAAAAAAAATATAGGCTAAAAAATGTTCCAAAGTAAAGGATACTAAAGAAACATGAACTAAATGCAATGCACAATCCTGGATTGGATACATGGGTGGGGGAAAGTGTTGTAAACCATACTATTGAAAAAATTTAAAATACAGATTGCAGATTAGATAATAGTATCCCCGCAAGGTTAAATATCCTGATTTTAATGATGGTACTATGGCCATGTAAGATAATTTTCTTTTTCTTAGAATATTCACACTGAAGTTATAGGAATAAAGGGATATAATTTTTTATAATGTACTCTCAAATGGTTCAGAATTTAAAAATAATTGTAAGCATATATAACTATTAATGTATAATTCATACATCTGATATATGTGTGTGTGTGTATATATATATATAGAGAGATTATATATTCATATATGATAAATAATGTGGCAAAGTAGTAATAATTGGTGAATCTGGGTGAAAAATATATTGAAGTCCCTTGTACTAGTCTTATAAATATTCTGTAGTATGAAACTATTGTTAAAAAGTACAAATAAAATAATATGTCAGAAATAGTTATAATAATCAATAATCATGATATATAAATAGATTAAATTCTTTATTAAAAAGCTGAGATTGTCAGACTGGCTTAAACAAAACAAAACAAAGAAAGAAACCTTAACTGTATGTTATTTGTAAGAGACATACCTGAAATAAAATGGGGCAGTCAATGGGGGGAGGAGGGGGATAAGAAAGGAGGGTAGAGAGAGGGAGGCATTTTCAAGCAAATGCTAAGAAATAGAAAGCAAGTAGCACTATTCATATCAAGCAAAATAGAAGTCAAGGTGACATCTATCAAGAAGGAAAAAGAGGAACATTTCATATTGATAAGAAGAACAATTCATCAAGAGGGTAGAGGAATCAGAACCCTTGTGTCTCTAACATTACATCCTATATAATAAAAGGGTAATATACAAATTGACTGAACGGCAGAATGACCAGTCACTATAATACCCACTGACCACTAGGGGGCAGACGCTCAACACAGGAACTACCCGAAGCCCATAGGCCCCCATCACCTGATTGGGACCTACCAGCCAACCTCTCAGTCCCTCCCCTTCCCCTTCCCCCCACTGACAGGCACCTATTGCCCAATGGCAAATGGGGAATCAGGGGTGAGGGTGATTGGGGGGGTGGGGGGGTGGCTGCCAGCAGCCAGGGAAGATGGCCCTGATCGCAGGCCAGGCCTAGGGACTGTATCTGTACACGCATTTTGTGTGCCAGGCCTCTAGTCATTAATAAACAAGAGAAAGACTGCTGGGCATGCAAAGAGATGGCCAAAACTCCCAATTTTACTGGCAATCTCTAACTTACTTCTCTTAGAGGTGGACAAATCAGGTAGGCAAAATAAATCACATAGGATTTGAATCATGGTTAAAAAATAGGTCTAATATATATAAAGAAGTTTATGCTCAGAAAGCAAAGATTATACATTTTTATTAACCTACTCGTGATTTTGAGAACAATGAAAATGAGCCAAAGAAGTTTTATGTCAAAATACGGCATCCTAGATGGAAGGACTCCTTGATCTGGTATTTTTGTTCCAGGAAAGGATAATATTGAACCCAGGTCTGTCCAGAGCATCCTAACCAAATTACTGTTTTGTGTATTTATGCATTCCCTTCTCACATTCCCCACAACATGTTATACATAGAAAAGCTCTAAGATCATGCTGCACGCTGCAGTGCCGAGGAATGCCATGCCACTTTAGAGTGTATGCACACATGTCTCTCTATACATGTGTGTGGATATGTAAATATATGTATGTGCTTTACATCTATGCATGTTTTTAAAAACAACTTTATTGAGATATAATTTATATACTACAAAGTTCACCCATTTAGAGTATATAAGTCAATAGCTTTAGTATATTTTCAGAATTGTGTGATCACCACTATAATTCTAAGACATTTCACCACAACCCCCCAAAAAACCCTTATATCCGTTAGCAGTCAATTTCCATCCCTATCTCCTGCTCTCTCATGTTCCCCCATCCTCCCGCCCATGGCAACCACTAATCTGCTTTTACAGTCGCCTATTTAGTGCATTTCATATAAGTGGTATCACACAGTTGCAGTCTTTTGTGACTGGCTTCTTCCTCTTAGCAAGAAAGTTTATTTCAAAGTTCATCCATCATCTAGAATATACCCATACTTCATTCCTTCTATGTCCAAATAATATTCCATGGTATGCATTTGGATTGTTTCTACTTTTTGAGTGTTATGAATAATGAAGTTTTTGTGTGGACATGTATTTTCATTTCTCTCATATAGCTACCTAGGAGTGGGATTTCTGGGTCTTACATTTAATCATTTGAGGAATGGCAAGCTTTCTTCCAAAGTGCTTGTGCCATTTTACATTCCCTTCAGCAATGTGTGAAGGTTCCAATTTCTCCACATCCTTGCCCACAGCTGTTACCTTCTGTCTTTTTATTACAGTCTAGTGAATTTGAATTGGTGGCTCATTGTCATTTTGATTTGTATTTTCTTAATGACTAACAATGAGTTCTTTGCATGTGCTTATTAATCATCCATGAATCTTCTTTAGAGAAATGTTTATTAAGTCCTTTGCTCATTTTTTAAATTGTGCTATTCATTTATGAGTTGTGAGTTATAACGGTTCTTTATTCTAAATGCAAGTATCTTATCAAATATATGATTTGTAAATATTTTCTCCCATTTTGTAGGTTGTCTTTTTTTTGTAATTTTCTTTTGATGGTGTTCTTGAAGCACAAACATTTTTAATTTTGATGAACTTCAATTTATCAATCTTCTCTCTTTTCACTTGTGCTTTCAGTGTTGTTCTTAAGAGATCACAACCTAACCCACGAGTATAAAGATTTACTCCTGTTCTCCTCTAAGGGTTTTGTAGTTTTGGCTTTTACATTTAGAGCTATAACCCACTAGACTTTTTATTCTAAGTGCTGCTGGACAAAGAGAGTGGGGTTTGGGGAACGAGGCAGTGAGGTTTGGGTGGTGTGATGTACTGCTGGTTAGCCATGGCCCATTCACTTTTTCCCAGCTCTGGTCAGAAAAATTAGGAAGCTGTGAAAGAAAAGTGACTGATGCATGGCAAACCTTGTGGTTATGATGCTTAATACAGTGACTCACTACAAAAGTCAGAGTACATTAGGCTTGGGGAAACAAGCTCAGTCCCATAACTCCAGAGCCTAAGTTTTACTGATTGTTTGCTGAATGAAGACCCATCTGTTTTCTAACTGATAAAAATTTCTTCTGTAATGTATTCCCATCAAAGAAAATTAGTTTTCCTTCTGTCTACACATCTCCCCCTTGCCTGCTATTTCCTCCTTTTCAATACCTAACCTATTCAAATTAGTATATAACATGCCCCTGTCTAAGGGGGATGGAGGGGGGTAATGCTAAATGGGGCCTTAGCTTAATTTTCCTGTAATTTAAAAATTGGATCCCCTCAGGTGCATTATAAGAAAAAGCTACCATCCTTTCATTCAAATGTTAGTTTCTTCTTTAAAAAATCCTTTTATTATTTATTTATTATTTTATTGATTTCAGAGAGGAAGGAAGAGGGAGAGGTGGAAACATCAATGATGAGAGAGAATCATCAATCATCCTGCATGTCCCCTACCAGGGACCAAGCCCACAACCAGGACTCCAACTGTGACCTGCTGGTTCCTAGGTTGACACTAAGTCACTGAGTCACGCCAGCTGGGTTCAAATGCTGGTTTCTTTTCTTTATTCCTTCTCTCCCCCTTGCCTGCTATTTCCCCCAGTTGGTTTTTTAACTGATAAAAATTTCTTCTATGATATATTCCTCATTTTAAAAAAATCATTTTTCCTTCTGTCTACACATCTCACTCTATGCATAAATCATGCTGCATTCCAAAGTAGAGCTTTTACCTGGAATCTGAAGGGCGATTGTGATAGTTAGTCCCTTCTCTCCCTGTAGAACTCTGCTGCTAACCAGGAGCCTGCTCCTCTGTAGGCTCTTGTTCTGCTAGATTCTATTTATATCTCCACATGTGCTCCCTATAGTAACTCACCCTAGTCATTTGGTCTTATGTCCCTATAAGCAACTAGTTTGACATCCTTCTATGAAACTCAAGATCAAACACTCCTGGGGAGCATTTCACCTTGTCAGAGTTCTATCTTATTTCTGACATGTCTCAGATGATGAGTTGTTTTCTCTGAACTTCTCACATCTGCTTTTTTCAAGCCTCATATGCATTTTAGCCATGCCCAGCAAGTCCTTATTTGGGAATTAAAGCGTTGAAATGACATAACTCCTTTCTCACAAGGTCCTTGCTATATCACCTTAATAGATAGGTTCCTTTTGGCTGGTCAGAATTCAGGCCAGGATAGCCTTTGGGGCCTCTAATAAAAATTAACAACAACAAAAACCTGATCAGCAAAGGAAGTAAAAAATGCACCCTCGTCTCTTCATTTCCATAATATCATGCTTTAATTTTGGTTTTGTAATTTATAATAAGAAAACATCATCTATTCTTTCCATCTGGCAAGTAAGTCCTTGGCCTTCTGCCACAACAATTTTCTACTCCTGTTTCTCTTTATTTGATGCACACCAGATGTTTTTCATTGTGTTCTACCCTAAAATTCTATGTTATTCAACAAATATTTACTAAGAATCTACTGTACACAAAGTACTACTCCCTGGAGAAAATCTGCATATAAATATACTTGTATTACTTCTCAACATACTTTTAACTTCTCAGCACTTCAATTAGGTCCAACCTATTGAACAAGCAAGGTATGTTTCACAATCTGCTTAAAGAAGAGACTCTAGATACTTTTTACTTCTCTTGTTAACCAGTTTACCAGTTTTGTCTCTTAAGCGGCTTTGAAATCTACTAGTATCCTATATAATAAAAGAGTAATATGCAAATTGAATGTACCTCTGCTACATCCACAAGCCATGCCCATCAACCAATCAGGAGCAAGTATCAAATTAACGCAACCAAGATGGCTGCAGCTACAGAGAGAGCAGGAGTCTTGGATTTCCCCTGCAGTGGAGGAAGCTAAGCTTTCCACCTTCCCTGGCCTGCCTTTGCCTCTGCTTAAGGCTACAAAGTTTCAATTATAGAAGATAAATAAATCCCAGCAAAAATGGCATCAGCCACAGAATGATCAGGAGGCTTGGCTCCACTAAAGGCTTTCAAAGTTCCAATTATAGAAGATAAATAAATCCCAGATACCAGGGTCTCCGCTTGGGTCACCAGTGGGGAAGGAGGGGGCCATGGCTGGCCTGCAAACCACCACAGGCCCCTTGCCCAGGCCACCCCACACCCCAAGGGAATCCCCTCCCTGATCCGGGACACTCTTCAGGGCAAACCAGCTGGCACCCACCAGTGCACCAGGCCTCTATCCTATCTAATCTTATCTAATCTTATCTAATATGCAAATTGACAGTCACTCCAACACACACAATGACCGCCCTCATGTGGTCAAAGATGACTGCCCCCAGGTGGACACAAGATGGCTGCCACAAGATGGCCAGCAGGGGAGAGCAGTTAGGAGGGACCAGGCCTGCAAGGGAGGGCAGTTGAGAGCAATCAAGCCTGCAGGGAAGGGCAGTTAGGGGCAAACAGGCTGACAGGGGAGCAGTTAGGCATCAATTAGGCTGGCAGGGGTGTGGTTAGGAGGTGATCAGGTTGGCAGGCAGAAGTGGTTAGGGGCAATCAGAAAGGCAGGCAGGTGAGCAGTTGGGAGCCACCAGTAGGATCAGGCCTAAACAGGCAGTCAGACATCCCTCGAGGGGTCCCACATTGGAGAAGGTGCAGGCTGGGCTGAGGGATACACCCCCCAACTCACAAATTTTGTGCACCGGGCCTCTAGTACTACTAATATGCATACCTGAGCAACTGCTTAAAATAACTTTGAGTATAAAATTATATTAAAACTTTAAGGATTGTATATAATCAAGGCTTTCTATAAATATATGTTCATATATTACAGCATCATTTCTGTGATAATTGTGCCAAAAAATGCATTACCAGAATCTAATTATATGGAAACATCAGGCCTACTCAAATTGAGAAGTATCCTACAAAAGAACTGACATATAATCTTTTAAGGTATCAAGGTCATAAGAGTCAAGGGAAGACTGAGGAATATTGTTCCAGATTGAAGGACACAATTACTACAACATGTAATGCTTTTTCTTTCTTTTTATTTTTTATCCCTGTTCTTTATACCACCATTTTTCTTAAAATTTCTTTATTGATTAAAGTATTACATATGTGTTCTTACCCCTCCATTGTCCCCCCCACCCCCACCAGCTCATGCCCTCACCCTCCTGGTGTCTGTGTCCATTGGTTAAGCTTATATGCATGCATACAAGTCCTTTGGTTGATCGCTCCCCCTTACCTCCAGCCTCCTCTACCTTCCCTCTGAGGTTTGACGTTCTGATTGATGCTTTTCTGTCTTAGATTTGATTTTGTTCATCAGTTTATATTGTTCACTATATTCCACAAATGAGTGAGATCATGTGATATTTATCTTTCTCTGGCTTATTTTATTTAGCATAATGCTCTCCAGTTCCATCCATGCTATTGCAAATGGTAAGAATCTTATCAGCAGATGAGTTGATTAAACAACTGTGGTACATCTACACAATGGAATACTACACAGCAGTAAAAAACACACACACGTAATCTTGACTTGGATCTTAGAGCTATAAGGAACATTATTGGGACATTGGGTAAATTTTAATAGTTTCTGAGAATGAGGTAGTAGTAATGTATCAGTGTTAATTTCTGATTTTGATGGATGTATTGTAGTTATGTAGAAGAATATCCATGTTTGTAGGAATTACACTCTAAAGTATTTGTGAGAAAATACTTTAAGTTGAACTGTGCTAGCAACTTAAGCCCAAAGTGACTTATTTGTATTATTCTTGCCCCTCTGAACCCCCATTTAACATCTGAAGTTGAGTAAGTAACTCATAAAAGAATCACACCATCATTGATTAGTAACATCTATTATGGATACAAGGATGTTAGTACCCATACAATATGTTTCTGATCCTAACCTATGGGCATGGTGACATCACATAATCATTACTTAGCGGTATAGCTGGCCCTGTTGGTTGCCTACCTTTCATTCATTCCTCTTATTCTTCCTTGCTAATCGAATCTCAATTTCATTGATATATGGATATCTGGGTCCTTTCTACTTCCAGAAGGTAAATTTTTATTGGTCTAAGCCAGTCATGGCTTAGGCATAAACGTGTGATACATAATTTTGGCTAATAATGTATGATACATAAAAGCAGGTCTGCTGGGGTTCAGGTAGGGGTGCTTCAAGGAAAGATTTTCCTTCCCAATAACAAGAGACCCACAGAATGAAATGGTTCCTCTTCCTCTATTTGATGAGGTCATGTCTACATGTAACACCTGGAACTATAGCAGTCATCTTGCAACCATGTGGCGATAAACCGAAAGACAAAACTAAAGACAGCCAAGACAATAGACCAGACAGACAGAAAAGAACTACATCTTTGATAATGGATAACTTAGCCTTGACTGGTAAATTAAGCAACCCCCCTGTGTCTGTGTCTATTATCTGCTTGCCTATTATGTGAAACTAGAGGTTCATTGCACTAAGAGATTCGTGCAATAAGCTTTCCTCCCCTTGGCTTCCAGCACCAGCTTTCCTCTGGTACCCAGGACCCAGGCCTCAGCTCCGGCCAGAGTCTGCCATCTTCATCTTCACTGATTCGCTGCAGACTCTGACTGCAGACTCCGACTGCAGACTGCCGTCTTGGTCTTTGCTGCAAACTCTGGAGTCAGCTGTCTTGTCTTCGCTGTGGCACTGCACTCCTGTAGATCCCTTTACCCCTCACCTCCCTCTCATAGCAGGTGTCCTGCCCCGCCTGGCCACTCCACACCTGGAGCAGCTGGGCGGCCTCCATCTTTGGCCTTCTAATTTGCATACTCACTCTGATTGGCTGTGGACATAGCAGAGGCATGGTCAATTTACATGTTTGTCTGTTACTAGGTAAGATAACAGATTTTTGCTTTTTGTTTAAATAAGTATTTAATATATAATTATATATATTCATATTAATTTACATAGTTATAATATATGTTGCTATCTTTGATTTAGAATCATAGTTATAGGTTTATTTTTTTAAATCTTTATTGTTGAAAGTATTATATACATCCCTTTTTTCTCCTCATTACCCTCTTCTAGCTGGCATCTGCCCCTCCCCACAGGCCTTCACCACCCTATTGTCTATGTCCATGGGCCATGCATATATAAATATATGGATACAAGTTCTTTGCTGATCTCTTTCCACCCTTCCTTTCCTTCCCTCTGAGATTCCACAGTCTGTTCCTTGCTTCTGTGTTTCTGGGTCTATTTTGTTCATCAGTTTATTTTGTTCATTAGATTCAACATATGAGTGACATCATGTGATACTTGCCTTTCTCTTACTGGTTTATTTCACTTAGCACAATACTCTCCAGGTCCCTCCATGCTGTCTCAAAACGTAAGAGATCCTTCTCTTTTACTGCTGCATTGTTTTCCATGGTATAAATGTACCACAACTTTTGTATCCACTCATCTGCTGATAGGCACTTGGGCTGTTTCCAGATCTGAGCTATTATAAGTTGCATTGCTATAAGCACAGAGGTTCTATACATTCTTTCTGATTGGTGTTTTGGGTTTCTTAGGATATATTTTTAGAAATGGGATCACTGGGTCAAATGGAAGTTCTATATTTAATTTTTTGAGGAAACTTCATATTGTTTTGCATAATGGATGCACCAGTCTACATTCCCAACAGCAATGCACTAGGGTTCTCTTTTCCACATCCTTGCCATTTATTGATTTGTTGATGGTAGCCATTCTGACAGGTGTGAAGTGATATCTCATTGTGGTTTTAATTGCATCTCTCTGATGATCAGCAACTTTGAGCATTTTTTCATATGTCTCTTGGCTGCCTGTATGTCCTCTTTGGAGAATTGTCTATTTAGGCCCTTTTCCTGTTTATTTGTTTGTTTGTTTGTTTTAATTAGATTGTTTGTCTTCCTTTGTTAAGTTGCATGAGGTCCTTATCTATTTTGGACATTAAACTTTTATCAGATGTATCATTGCCAAATATGTTCTTCCATACAGTGGGCTCCCTTTTCATTTTGTTGATGTTTTTTTTGCTGTGCAGAAGCTGTTTATTTTGCATAGCAAAGGTTTGCCTAAGAAAGATGTCCTCTGCAATCTGAGGCAAAGACTCAGCACAGGAAACCAGGGTGGCTGCCCGCTGGGCTCCAACCCCAGAATCTTCTCACACAGCTCCAGTCTACTCTGCCCTCCCTGTGCCACAGTCCAAGGTTAGTGGCTGCATAGGAAATTTTGTGCATTGGTCCTTTAAGAGGGTACCTGCATTTCTAGTCTTCTCTGGCTGGCAGACAGCAACTCTGCTGCTTTTCACAGCTAGAGGTTATGTGGGCACCTTTCTCAGTTCTGGTGCTTGGGGTTGGGGAGCCCAGCTTGGGGATTAGACCCCAGAGTTCTCAGTGGGAACCCCCCACAGTTGAGATAACCCTCCAGACCGTTAGCTGCCGTCTGTGGGAGCCTGGCCAGCTCTTTCACATCTCTGCCCTTCCTACCAGTCTCTATGTGGTCTCTACTTCCCATCCTCGGTTATCAGGGTTCTTTCCAGCTAATCTCCAGTTGATTTTTCAGGGTGGTTTTTCTGTATTTTAGTCGTATTTCCAGTTTGGTCCTGGGAGAGTGGCAGTGTAGCTTCCACTTACTCCGCCACCAATTTGGAATCCATAGTTATAGATTTTAGAAGTGGCCTTGGAGGTCATCTATATTCTTCTAACTCAACCCTTTCATTTATTTATAAAGAACAGCTTAGACAAGTGAGGCACTTTGCCCAAGGTCAAAGTTAAGAGTTGATGAGATTCTAGAATCCAATTTCTTGAATTCCTTTCTGAGGCCATTTTCAACAAACAGAAAACAGTTTTTCAACACACACAAAAAACTTTCAGAACATTTTCTCTGAGAAAAGGAGCATCGGCTATCTAATTTCCTGACCAAGAGAGATTGATTTTCACACAGTGAGAGATCTGTTCAATCATTTTAAAATATATATATATATATATTTTTTTTTTTCATTGATTTCAGAGAAGAAGGGAGAGGAAGAGAGACAGAAACATCAATGATGAGAGAGAGTCACTGACCGGCTGCCTTCTACATGCCCCACACCAGGACCAAGCCCACAACCCGGACATGATCCCTGACCCAGAATCAAACCATGACCTCCTGATTCACAGGTCAATGCTCAACCACTGAGCCATAATCATGTTAATATGGGCTCTGCCAGGGGAACAATTTCCATGCCAGAGGCAATTCCTTGTCCAGATTCACACAATTGCTGCAGACCTTTCCCCCAAATCACTTGACTTTTATCTAATTTAAGCACCCACAGGTATTCTGAGTGCCATATATTGATATTCAGGCATTATTTCATATAGGAAATTTTATAGGAAAAAAAAAGAAATCTTTATCTCTTGGGAAGTGACTTTTAAAAATAAAAACTTGTAAGTACTTACTTTTATCTCCTTATGATTTTCACACCAAGGAGACCAACATGAAAATATAACAAACAGCAAAACATTATCTAAAGTAAAAAACAATGCTGTTGGCAGTTCTATTTTGTGTAGCTTTAACAGCCTGCTTCCTTGTTCAAATTTGAATAGTGTTGCCATTTTAACCACCTTAGTAATGGTTTTGTCTTGAATTTTGCAGTTTTTCCACAGGTTTTTATATCTTCACAAATGCAGCATTGTGTTTTGAAAAGATAAGGGCATTCTCTGGACATTTGGCTTTTCAAATACTGCAAAGAATGGTGATACACATTTTTACATTACTACCTACTACACTTACTACTATCTTTTTGCTAAGTACATTGCTGATTAATTACTATAGATTAAAATAATCCCAAATTGGCAAATGGTAGTTTTTAAAGGTTAATAGAATTTGTACCCATATTGTGTTGTTTTTACAGCTTAATTTGAATTAAAAAAGTAATTATAATAATTTACTTCTTACAAAATAAAACAGATTTATAGAATGAGAATGTTTTCCTGATGAAAACAGCACCACCATCTGGAATGCTACGGTTTGTGCAATGAAAGAATCAAATTGCAAAGTTTCATTTTGTTTTGTGATTGCTGGAAGAGTATAGTAATTTGTCTTTCTGAGAGGTTTTACAAGTTAAAGTAATGCAGAAACAACATTTTAAAAAATTAAGTTAAAAATATTATATTATTCTCCCTTTTCCTTGCCCTACCACAAAAAATTCATGTAGTTTGTGTCCTAAAGAAATCAATAAATTTTAATGGAATCAGACTCAGATGATTTCTTTTATAACTGATGTTATTATAAAATTAACATTTTGACAAGAATATTACTTATATGCCATTCTGACTATGCCTTTTCTCTATAATAGAAAAGTACTTTTTCTTTAACCTGATATGAAATAAGTTTGATGTTCCAATTTCTTACTTTTTTTTCAAGAATAGAAATTAATTAGGGCATATGATGAGCAAACAAATAAATAAAACCAGTTTTCAAAAACAGAACATTTGTAAAAGAATTTTTAGCACTATACCAGTGTACAGAATTATTATCATTATCATTATAATATAAATTCAAGGGACCTTTAATAGTATGGCATCTATACACATGTGGATCAAATATAGCTTTGTGTAAGTTTTACTCAACTGCATATAAAATTATGCAAACTTAAAGTTCTTCAAAAATGGAAAACACTATGTAATCTTGGTTAAAATCTCTGCTATTCTCATGAATGGAACAAAGCAAATTACTCAAGAGTCAAAAATCATGCCCAACCCTCTAAACAATCATTTTCTTGTATTGTTGTATTAGGATGTTTAAATCAATGGCTTTATTGCCACTGTGTTTTCATAAGTCAGCCTTAAAACTGAACATTCCAGTGTTCCATTCAGTTGCCAAAATCAGTCTCATCCGCACTGAGCCATGTGCATCCTCTACAGTGGAGCCAAGAACAATTGTGTTTCCGGAAAACAAAGGCAAAGATTCTCCAGCTATGTCAGATGAATACTACAGATAATCATGGTTTTACATCATTCCTAATTGAAGTTTTGCATTTCAGTCCTCTAGTCTGTGAATATGTTACCAATCAGCTCATTTGATAATCTTTTCTCCTTTACCAGTATAATTCTAACAACCCTTAACGTAGTAGCGAACAGTTACCAAGCACTTACGTTGTACCAACCCTGCTCTGAGTGTTTCATATGTACTCATTTATTCTCATTAAAATTCTAGGAAGTGGCCACTATTACTTGCCCCATTTTTAAAGGTGAAGAAGGTGAGGTCCATCAACATAAAGTAAATTTACCCAAAGTCATAGAACTAAGAAGAGGCATACCAGAGGCATTCCAGTCTGGTTTCAAAGGCCCTAATTTTGTGTGTGTGTGTGTGTGTTATTTTTTTAGAGTTTTGTTGCCTCTTTATATATATTTTAAAAATTGTTGACAGTATCACAGATGTTCCCCACTTTCCCCACTCTTGCATCACTCTGCCCAGCCCCTACCCCACCCCCAGGCCTTCACCACTATACCAGGAGCTACACAAGTAAGTTTAATGCCCTAATTTTAACCACTCTAATGCTGCTTCTCAGTCAGGGCATGGTGGCAGGGTCACCAGTGATCTTTGGCTTTCGCTCCCACGTCCACTTTTTAAAATTTAATCCAAGCTCATCGTATTTTGGAATAAATATCAAATTAATTTCCCCCCATACATATTAGTATTATGTTTGTCTACACACATTTAATTTGCTCTCTTCAAAAGAAATTCTGAATTTCAACTATATAATTTATAAAATATTATCTAATTTTAAAAATTGATGATGCTACTATACTAACAGAGAAGTAGGATTTATGGCAAGTGATAAAGGAGAATTTTCACCCTGCACCCTATTTCCTGCTAGATTATTTATTTTACATTGTGAGGCCCTGTATTACTTTTGTACTTAGAAAATAAATAGATATTTTTAATTAGTGTTATAGTATTCACTTGCCTTTTCCCATTCAGAACCATAATGGCAATAAAACACAAATACCCATTCAAAATTATATCATTGCATAATAATATGATTGATGGTACCTTAGTACTTAGAAGCTGACAAAACATGTCCACACCCATTATCTCACTTAATTCATGGCAGGGCTTTGTGAAATAGGTAGTATTGTACTCATTTAGCACCTGAGAAATTAAATGCACATCACAGTTGTCTTTTCTAAAAAACTATGGTTCAACTTGGCATTGTCTATCAAATTTATGATGCACATAAATTTTGAAGTAGCAATTCCAGTGCTATAATTTTATCTTATATATATTCCTATCTATCTTTAAAGACTAAGGTACAAAGATATGCATTTCATCATAGTAAAAGCAAAAGGGTAGAAACAACCTAAATGTCCACTCAACCATAGGGAACTGGTTAGATAAATTATGACCTTTGCAATTTTTATAACATCATTAAAAAGAATGAGCTGGAAACTCTTACCCTTTGCTATAACATGGATGGATCTGGAGATTACTATGCTAAGTGAAATGAGCTGGTCAGAGAAAAACAAATACCATACCATCTTACTCTTGGTTTGATCAAGCAATTGAGTTGATACCCCTCCCCCAGAAGCTGGCTCTTCATGCTTCTTTAATAAGGACATTTCCTTTGTGGAGACCACATTTCACTTGTGGTGACCACATTTCATTATCTCTGCTCTGAGTATGCATAAAGAAGTCTCTGCTCAGAAAAAAAAAACAAAAAAACGCCAAAAGCCCTTTAAAAGCTGCTGACTCCATTCAGACTTAGCCACCTGGTGGGAAGATGATCGAATAAATTCCTAATCCCTCACCACTCTGGCCTCATGCATTTCTCCTTCAGTGACCTAACACTCACTAATATGTGGAATCTAATGAACAAAATAAACTGACAAACAAAATAGAACCAGAGACATGGATACAAAGGAACAGACTGACAAATGTCAAAGGTTGGGGAGGGGTACCTGTGCACGCAGTCTTCTCCTGAGCAGGCGTGACGTTTTGGCATCCTGGCTAATTTGCATAGTACCTCTTTATTTATATATCTATATCTATATCTATATCTATGTCTATGTCTATGTCTATGTCTATGTCTATGTCTATATTGATGCCTATATAGATATAGATATAGATAGATTGGGGCTGCCCAGCTGGTGTTGCTCATTGGTTGAGCATAGATCTATGAACCAGGAGGTCACAGTTCGATTCCTGGTCAGGGCACATGCCTGGGTTGCAGGTTCAATCCCCAGTGTGGGGCATGTAGGAGGCAGTCAATGAATGATTCTCTCTCATCATTGATGTTTCTATTTCTCTCTCCCAATCCCTTCTTCTCTGAAATCAATAATAAATAAATAGAGAGATAGATAAATTAAAGCTAAGTTTCATTGTGTAGTGGAGAGCATTAATGGAGTTCATATATATCAAGCACATGGAACAGTGCCTGGCACTGTTAAATATTTGCTATTGTAATTTAATTGAACAGAGGAAAGAGAAATTATTTTTAAAGGAAGTATGATAACCAATTAAAATGGTGTGTGTGTCGGGAGGGCTGGATTAAACTAGAACTCTATTTCATACTTTACCCCAAAATAATTGGAAGATGGGTCAAAACTTAAACATGAAAAAACAAAATAATATGATTTCATAGAAAACATAGTTGTATTGATCTTAGTCATGAGAGAAAACTTTCTAAATATGATCCTAAAAGCCAATATCTTAAAAATTGATTGATGGAACATATAAAAAAATTTAGAACTTTCTTAACACATGCACATACACACAAACTTTAGTAATCATAGTTCAAAAAAATAACAACAATGAGGACTATTTGACCTCATTAGTAATTAAGAAAATGCAAATTAACAAGAGTGACAATATTCAATACTGAAGATAAGTGTAGTAAAACAGGCACTCTATCCACTGTTGACCAGAGTAGAAATTGGAAAATATTTCTGGAAAAAAATTTGACATTATGTTTCAAAAATGTTAAAAGGTATGTGCCCTTTGGCCTAGCAAAAACACAACAAGGAATTTATCCAGGAAAACAATCAGACAACTGCAGAATCCAAGATAGCAATCCCAAGTCATGTTTTTATACCAGAGAAAAATTAGAAGCAACTTAAGATGTCCATTAATAGGAAATTGACTCAAATCTATATTTATTAACATGGAAAATGATCAGATTTAATTTAAGTGAAAAAAATCCAGTTGCAAAATAGCACGACTAATTTGACTCCTTTTGTAAAAATACTTGTGGTTATGGGCACAGATGAAAAGCATGAGGAATATTTATTGTTAAAATGCTCACTGTATTAGTTACCAGATTATAAGATCCCAGGTGACTTTTACTTTCTTCTTTATGAATTTTTGCATTGTGTGTATTTTAAAAAATAATTAGGTATTACTTTTATAGCAATTTTTAAGAAAATGATACATTCCATTGGGGAAGACAAAACAGAAAGAAAACCCTAAAAGATGAATGTGATATGATATACCCCCCTCCTATCGCCGTTCAGGTCTGTCAGCAACGTTTGTATGTGTTTGGTGGGCAGAGGAGTGAATGCAAAGTAGGGAGAAAATCCATTTTTATTACAACTATAAATACTTGATATAAGGACTTTATCTTCTCAAGGCTAATTTAAGTATAACTATCCTAGGGAATTTTTTTTTTCCACTAAGGTTCAGCAGAAGAGAGTTTATCATTTCCTTCATCATCAGGTTTTTTAAAAGGTTGCTGACTGGAACAATGATATTTTTGAACAGTACCAAAAATAGGCTCACGAACTCCACCAGACAAGGTAAGTCTCTCCTTCAAAGACGTAGCCCTGTCCACGCAAAGAACACAGATTGAGCCGTGGCTGGGCCAGAGTTTATTTACTGAGTCGTGAAACACAGCCTCTACCCTGGGAAGGTTCACTTTGTAGCTGAGGGCAGACAGAGAAGTAAACCTAAAACACAATGAACTCCGATAGGTGCTGAAACCACAGGAACAAACAGGGGTACAAAGAAAGCCCATCAGGGCAGCAAGTGAAAAAGCTTCATCGTGGGAGAATGCTGGAGCTGGGCCTGGGGAGATGCAAATATTTGTCTTCTTCAGTGGGGAAGGGGAAATAATGACAGGATACCAGCAGCATTCCAAGGCATAATGAACGAAAGATGAAAGTGGCATCAAACTAAAGATGGCCTAGTTAAAGTTATTTTGCCAGGCTTTATCTGTCTCTCAACATTTCCGACATAGTCATTAGAAGTTGGTGTTTCAAGAGGGCCTAAATTTTCCCTGTCAAAGTTCTAAATCGCTTGAGAAATAAGACCCCGCCAGAATATTTTTGAAATATATTTTTATTGATTTCAGAGAGGAAGAGAGAGTTAGAAACATCACTGATGAGAGAGAACCATTGATTGGCTGCCTCCTGTGCTCTCCCCACTGGGGATGGAGCCCGCAAGCTGGGCATGTGCCCTTGACTGGAATTGAACCTGGGACCCTTCAGTCCAGAGGCTGATGCTATGTCCACTGAGTCAAACCAGCTAGAACGCCAAAATTTTTTTAAAGCGACAAATAAAGACCAAGATATCAACATCGTTAGTAAAGTCGTGATCATAATACATGGCTAAGACATGCAGCAGAAATGGGCTTCCTAGTCCTGAAATCCAGAATTAGAGTTACCATTTCCCACAGATAGCATTAAATAACCCCATTCCTTCACTCCTGGGCTCTGCCCCTTAAACGTACAGTATGGAATGTGTTTCCTGCAGCCAGAAGCCTCCCAAGAGAAGGGAAGAAAGATGGGGTGAGATTCACATGCCTGTTTCCTTCCCAAATCTCAATATTCACAAAATAAGAAAGGAAGAACAGAATAAACAACCGAAAATGCCTACAATCTTGAAGAGATTCTGTTGATGAAATTAGTCTTCATCCGGGCAGAGACTTTGTCTTATTTTCCACTATGTTCTTGACACCTGAACCACTTCCTGGCACTTAGAGAAGCTCAATATGAGTTGAATACTTATAACAGGAAGTAAATAAAACATAGATTCATGTTAGCATCTTACAAGTTCTCCCTGAAAGTAGCTAACTCAGAATAAGTAAGCAGATTGCTTAGTTGCATAATTTTTCCCATGAGAAAGATCACCAGCAAATCGCACTATTTACTCTGAGGAGGGGGCACTCAGCACAGTTCCTCTTTCACCCCTCCCTCTCCTGCGGCCAAAGAGCATCATTACACCAAAGAAGACCCACATGTTTTCAGAAAACTTTCTTCTGGCCCAAGAGGCCCTGAATTGCTTCTGGCCAACCAATAGTCTCATGCTTGCTAGAGATTTAGCCACTTTATAAAGTATAAGTGAACAGATTTTTTGGTTCTTTACCTATTGATCACAAACAAGAATGAAAAGCATAGGCAAATGGAAAGGAATGAAAAGTAAAGTCTTTTTTTGCACAGCCTCTAAAAGAACTGAAGAAATTATAATGATAAGCCTTTATTTTTAAAAAAAGAAAGATGAAAAATACATCCCTATTACAGTGTTTAAAGGAGAGAGTTTTTTTTTTAAACTTACCAAGTAGTATGTCCTTGTAACACATTCAACAATAGAAAACACCTAATTTAAAAGTCCAAAACATTCACAACCTCCCTCTGTTCCCATCCCTCCATTCTCACTTCCTAAGGTAATAGCATTAGCAGCCTTTCACACTTTCTCCATCAAATACAGAAACGCACCTACAAAGGTTTTATTTGCTTGCTTTTGGTTTGCTTTACCTTGGCAAATATGGAATCACGCTGCCCACATTATCCTGCAATTTTCTTTCTTTTTTAATTTATTTAATCATCTACACAAGGATATGTCTCTGGAACAATGAATATAGACCTGGTACATTTTAAAAATAACAACCTCATCTCGCAGACTGTGCCATAATCAATCATCTCCCTATTGTTAGACCTTCAGCTGGCTTTCGGGTGAGAGGGCTGCCTAGAGGGCTAACGAGCTCGGCCTGTCATCCTTCCTGCAGCGACGCCCTCTCAGCTTGCAGACAGCACTGCCTGTGCAGCTGCGTTTACTCCCAGAGCTACCATTGCTGTCCATAGAAACAGTTCCTGACCAACAGCTGAACTCCAGAAATTCATTCACAGTTAGGTGTTAGAACCCACACATGATTCCCAATTGATGACGAAGTGCCCCGACCAGCCAATACAAGCCGATTCAAGTCCTAGCCGGTTTGGCTCAATGAATAGAGCGTGGGCCTGTGGACGAAAGGGTCCCTGGTTTAATTTTGGTCAAAGGCACGTACCTCAGTAGCAGGCCAGCCCGGGCCCTGGTCAGGATGTGTGCAGGAAGAAACCAAGAGTTGTGTTTCTCTCACCTCAATATTTCTCTCTTTTCCTCTCTTCTACTCTCTCTAAAAATCAGTGGAAAAATATCCTCAGGTGAAGATTAAAACAAAAAAAAATAAGGCAATTTAAGCCATAAGATAACTGAGATACTGTATAGTACTAATAAGGCTGTTTTGACATAATTTAACCTCATACATTCAACATTGTACAAATGCAATTCTGAACAAATGCAAAAACAAGTACATGTCATGTCAGAGTACAACAGGCTTCCTAAAGAGTGGCTCGTAAGGGGATTGTTCCACTTACCTATTCTGTTGCTGGGTAACAAACTATCCCAAAACACGTGGCTCCCAACTAAAGTCATTGTGTCTCATCATGATGGCATGGATTTGAACAGATTTGAAGAAGAAACTGGCTTCACTTTTACAGTTCCTACTTGAAACTTTTGATTGAAAATGACGTATTTAAATATGAGCCAGGATAATTTGAAATGGCTTGGAAAACAATATTTTTGAGGGACTCGGGGGGATTTGCCTGTTTTTATGGTGCTGCTGGAGGTCACTCAGTGGTCAGGGGGCAGGTGGTGGGTTTGGAGAATCCAACTGGCTCACTCCCAAGTCTGGTGCCCGTGTAGTGATGTCGGGAAGACTGGACTCCATGGGACCGTCCACCAGAGCACCCGCAGGTGGCCTTGCCAGCATGGTGGTCAGAGGAAGAGAGACTTCTTATGTGGCATCTTGGACCTCCAAGAGGAAGTCACACATATACATCCTGCTTTCCTGGCTGGGGAGGGGAATATAGGGTCAAAGAATGTGAGGCCTTGTTTTAAAACTGCCAAGGATGGAAGCCCTTGAAGGACAGAGGCACATGTACAAAGCATGGAGCTTGCCCATTCCATGTATCTTAGATCCTAAACGAAGGGGCCTTTGCAGACGTTTGTTTGTAGGCAAAGGGCAGTTGCTCTGCAGAGGCAGAGGCATTCTGAGCTCTCCTGGTACCTACTGATTCACATGCGCCAGTGTGTTTAAGGAAAACATGGCCCAGATCTTTTTTTATTCTAAAAGATATTTATATATCTAAATAGACAATAACATATTTGTTGAAGTACCCCCAACAATTTGAAAATAGTTTTATCTAATTTTTAATAAGGAGTGATTGATTAGGTAATAACATGACTGAATTAATATTTCACAGTTTATGGTTTCTTTATATGTGAAAGAAATCCTATATAATAAAAGGGTACTTTGCAAATAGACAGAACAGCGGAACAACCGAATAACCAATCAAAGTGCAATATGCTAATGATATGCTAAGGTTGCCCAACTGTTTACTAATGACATGCATGACCACCAGGGTGCAGACAGTCAACTGGTCCACCAATCGCTATGACAAGCACTGACCACCAGAAGGAAGATGCCCTGGCCAGTAGGTTAGTTTGCTGCTGGGGTCCAACCCATCGGGACTGAGCAAGAATGGCCAGGCATGCCCTAGAGCTCTCCCCTGACCCCATTATGCACCGGTGGGGTCCCTCAGCCTGGCCTGCATACTCTCGAAATCCAGGACCCCTTGGGGAATGTCAAAGAGCCATTTTCAGCCCAATCCCACAGGCCACTCCCCTTGGGAGAGATGCTGCTAAGGCAGTGTGAGCTTCTCCGGATTGGGACTGATTGGGCGTGAGCCTGTGGCAGGCACAGGGGGCCGGGAGGAGCGGAAGCAGCAGGTAGGAGCGGCTTTGGACTGCAGATTTTGGCCTGATACCTGAAGACCACCCAGAGGGAGGAATTCGTGCACCAGGCCTTTAGTACAAATATATTTGGCAAAAACAAGCTAGGCTGGTAGTGGTGGTGGTGGTGATGGTGGTGGTAGCGGTGATGGTGGTGATGGTGATGTGTGTGTGCTCGCACTAGTGTGCACATGTCAGTGCTTTCTTTCCCTTTGGAACCTTTTATTACCCTGAAAATGAAGTTATATATAATACTATGTAATTGTGGAGAAAACACAATTTGGAATTTGGTTTTTAAATTTAGAACCTTAGTCTTTTTCTCTTTTACTCCCATTGGTTTGCTAAGGAATTTATTTCTTACATTTATCACTGGAGTGAATTCTAAATCTGGTTCCTGGGCAGGGGGATTGCTGTCATGGTTAACAATATCTGATGTTGTACAAACAACGCACCAGAGAGAAGTGCCTCTTTACCTTTGAGGCGGCTGAGGATGGCCCACTATAAGTACCTCACGGATGGTATCCCTCTTGCTTTCAACAGACAAGAAAAATGTGCCCTTGAGAACAATGTGTATTGGCTTTACAGATTTAGGGTTCCAATTTGAAAGAGAGTTGAAACAACTAAGCAAATAGTGGATCCAGTATGAAGGGTGTTTAGGCAGGTTTGAGATGGGACTGGAAAAACAAAGTAACAAAGATTTGATTCAGGGTTTAGAGCTCTTTGCAGTTTGGGAATAGAGGATTCATTGATATTCCTATCAAATCTTCATTGTACTAGGCCTCCACTAGCTAGTTTATAAAGGAACTTCCCTCTGAGGTCCTTTAGGAGCCCAAGTGAGTTCCCAAGGATGGTCTTGTACACACTTACGAATCAGTCTGGCCCTGGTTGGGTGACTCAATTAGTTGGAGCATCATGCTGTACACCAAAAGGTGGTGGGTTCGATTCTTGATGGGTTATGGGTTTGATTCTTGGTTGGAGTGCATATGGGAGGCGACTGATCAATGTTTCTCACATCAAAGTTTCTCTCTCTCTCTCTCTCTCTCTCTCTCATCTCTCTCTCTTTTTCTCTCTCAAAATCAATAAAAACATATCCTCAGGTGAGGATTTTTTAAAAATATATTTTATTGATTTTTCACAGAGAAGGAAGAAGGATAGAAAGTCAGAAACATCGATGAGAGAGAAACATCGATCAGCCGCCTCTTGCACACCCCACACTGGAGATGTGGCCGCAAGCAAGGTACATGCCCCCAACCGGAATCGAACCGAGACCTTTCAGTCTGCAGGCCGACGCTCTATCCACTGAACCAAACCAGACTCGGCTCAGGTGAGGATTTAAAAATGATATATATAGCCAAAACCGATTTGGCTCAGTGGACAGAGTGTCAGCCTGTGGACTGAAAGGTCCCAAGTTTGATTCCATTCAAGGGCATGTATCTTGGTTGTGGGCACATCCCTAGTAGGGGATGTGCAGGAGGCGGCTGATCAATGTTTCTCTCTCATCGATGTTTCTAACTCTCTATCCCTTTCCTTTCTGCTCTGTAAAAAATCAATAAAATATATTTTAATAAATGATATATATAAAGAATCAGTCTGGACTACTATATGTCCTGGTCTCTATGACCATTTCATGCAATATGGTTGAGGAACCTCAGACAATGTTCAAAGATGCAAAACAAGATAGAGAGATAGAAAGAAGAAGGTAGTTATAGGCAATCCAAGCTATCCAGGAGCACTGATCTCAGCCACTCCAAGCCCTACGGAGATGCAGTTTGCTACTGGCCATTGCCTTTACTATGGATGCTACATCTCTTCACCCTGCTCTGACTTCTCTGCAGTCTCTTGCAAAGTAACGAGGATGTATTTTATTCTTCATTGTAGATCATTTATAGGGCCTCACTGCAGAGGATTGCTTAAATTCCTTGTGTGTTTAACTCACACACAGAGATCCAGGGATGCTAGAAAGGTTAAATGAGCTCAGAGCCTGCTTTCATGCTATGGATGAAGCAACTCCCTCCATCAGTTAGTCCTCTTGCTAAATTTGGCTCATCATACCAGAGTCCACCTTCTTGCAATATGGCTTGTATCATGTCCCCTGACATACTTCAATTGGGGTTGATATACACTCACACCCATACCAGATGTTTGATTATGACTACATTCAATGTTAAACACACTTCCAAGTTTTTCTCCATTTCTTGGTGTGGATAGACACTTAAGGGAAAAAATGTTGCCTTGTTTCATACTTTATATATAGTCAAGATTCAACTTCAACTCAACTAGGATGTCTATTCTGCCCTTATTATTACCCTTACAATTCAGTATCACAGCTCCTCCTTTACTCGTCTATCTCCACATCCAGACCGTGAGTTGCAATAAGGGAGGAGACTAAGACAAATATCCAGGTCCACCAGTACCAACTTACATTCCCAGTCCCCAGCATGTCAGCATGTCCCTTGGCACATAGCAGGTGTCCATAAAATATATATTGAATAACTGACAAAGGAGAATTCAATATAATGCCACAGGCCTATCAAATAGCAAGAGTTCCAGTCATTTAAATAACCATCAACAGTCATTTTTAAATAATAATAACCATTTAAGAATTTCTTCAAATGATAATGTTTCTTCTTTAGTAAACATGCAATAACAGATAACAAATCAGCTGGAACTCCAAGCACAGCTTCATCAAAATGTGGGGTTTCAATAATTTATTCATCTTTTCATCATTTATACATATAATCAAAATCTTTCCTACAAATGATATATTTTTTTTATTTGAAGTGAAGAAGACAGAGAGTCTAGGGAGGATAAAGTGTAAAAGAAATGGTGTTCTCCCGGGCTAGGTTGTCCCATACACCAAAGGTTGCCCGTTCAATTCTGGTCAGTCCACATACATAGGTTGTGGGTTCAATTCCCCGGGGAGAATGCAGGAGACAACTGATGGATGTTTCTCACATCACTGTTTTTCAGTCTCGCTCTCTCTCCTTTCTTCTCTCTCTAAAATCAATAAAAACATATCCTCAGGTGAGGATTAATAAAAACTTTCAAAAATAAATAAATAAGAGAAATGGTATTCAAGGTCTCTGGAGGGGAAGGAGTATTTGGGTGTGAAGAGGCATCTATGATTTTTTATTATAAATGAACAACATTCAAATGCAAATTACACGCAAATCAGAGTCTATTATTTCCAGTAAACATCCTATACAAGTGCTTTCTCTAATAGGACTCTTGTAGCAAAATGACAACAACAGTAATAAGAATGCATGGAAAATGTAATCAATATGAAACTTTTTTCAATGGGACTTGGGGAATGAGACATTCCCTAAATGAAGTGAAACAAATGAAAGGCAAAATGCACCAATTCTCCTCAGTAATGTGTGGGCTTGAGTTTGTGAACAGTTCACTGCAGAGCTGAGGTGGCTCGTACTGTGCATCTTGGGGCCCATGCACAGGACAGCAAGACTCCTTGCAATGGTGCATCAGCGCTTCCTCCCCGGTGGGCACCTGGTGACAATGGCCCTGGCCCTGGCCTTCCCTGGGGCTTGCCAGAAAGGGTGCCACGCGGTACCAGTTCTGAAGGCCTGTGCTGCTGAGAAAGGACATCTCATTTCCTATGGAAGATTGTGCCGTGCCCACGCTCAAATCACCATCCACCTGGCTGGATTTTGACAAAACCTGAAGATCTCCAAAGTCAGCCTTTCGGAGAGCACACTGCTTAGATGGCAGTCATCCTTCGAAGCAGGCGTTTGTTAGACGCGTCTCACATAAAGAGTTTCCGTTTGGTATTTGACCTGACAGGACCTTAGGCGACACCCAAAGGCCCGAGATTGTTTTTTCCAAAGGAAAATAGAGAGCTCAGTACAAGAGATAATGTGCCATCGTTACAATTTGAACAAAAATATTTGGGTTGTGCATTCTTTCAAACATTTCCTTGTGAAACTAGAAATGTAGACAAAACTTTATTATGCTGACTTGACAGAGAGAGGCTGTCTGTCCCTGCAGCGCTGTTGACAGGACTGATGTCAGTTCTTTTAGCAGCTAGCCAATTCAGCTCAACAATAAGTCACTTCAATAAATGCCTGGTCTCATTATCTCATTTTCAATGAATTAACTGCTTACTTGATGAAAATGCTCCAAGGGGTTTGATATTTTAACATTAGTAGGTATAAGTCAAAACTCTTTGACAACTTTTCATTTTATTTTACTTTATTTTAGAGAGGAAGGAAGAGGGAGAGATAGAAATATCAATGATGAGAGAGAATCATTGATTGGCTGTCTCCTGTAGGCCCCCTACTGGGGAATCACGCTTGCAACCCAGGCATGTGCCCTGACCAGGAATGGAACCATGACCTCCCGGTTCCTGGTCGATGCTCAACCACTGAGCTCAACCAGCTGGACATTGACAACTTTTTAAAAAGGAGAAAGAGAAATAAAATCTGCCTAGCCTATAGATTAGGTGCCTCTGTAGGTAAAATCCACTACCACAACTTTCCCCCACTTTACGTCAATTGCACTACAGAGCCAAATGCCTGGGGATATATTATACATATATACACATAGAGCAAACTGTTCTCTGCCATAACTCCAGCTCCTACCTTGGCACATAAACTAGTGTCTTCCTCTCTTCCTTCCATTCCTGTCAGTGTCCCTGCCCAGGGAAGAGAAGTGACCCACACAGATAGTGTGATTGGGAGGCTGAGGAAGCAGGACCTGAGTGTGCAGGATAAAGCCACTGTCTGTCTCTTCCTCTCAGTCTCTCTGTTACTCAGAATAGCCTGAGCTCAGGACAAACACATTTTCTTTCCTCACAGGCCATGAGGGTCCAGCTCTGCCAGCAACAGATGGATGAACTCAGTCCACAGACAAGGAATTAGGAAACACGCTTGGCAAAGTATATATTTTTATTGACTTCAGAGAGGAAAGGAGAGGGAGAGAAAGAGAGAGATAGAAACATTATTGATGAGATACATTCATTGATTGGCAGGCCTCCTGCAGCCCCCCTATCGGGGATTAAGCCTGCAACCCAGGCATGGGCCCTTAACCAGAATCAACCTGGGGACCCTTCAGTCCACAGACCAATGCTTTATCCACCGAGCCAAACCGGCTAGGGTTGCAGTGACTCTTAATTGGGTTTCTGTTGATTGCAAACTCAGCAGGGAAAGAAACGAATGCAATAACTAGAAAATGCAATACTTTAAACTCTAATTGTCTATTGTACTTAATATTTTGATTCCTCATTTGACTTTCTAATTTGGCATCTGATTAATACTAAATACAGGTGAAACTTTGAATGTCTTATCTGTAAACGTGTTGGTGAACATTCAACAATCAGCTTTCCGGGGGGAAAAGGTGCTGATTTATAGTATTTTATAATTTCTATCGTGTAAATACTGCAACTGTGGCCGATTTCAAGTCCCCAATGTGAATGTCACTGCCACCTGGTGGAGAAAAGAGGCACACAATGGGCTCCCAGCTCTAACTGGCCGTTGCACCCCACTGTCTATAAAGTAGGCAGAATTTCTGTTACTTCCTGAACATTAGATTCCAAGGAGTACTGTGCCACTTTTAGAGACACACTACTATTTTATCATCTATTGAAACTAAGAGGTGACTGTAACACTTATTATCCAGCTCCTTGTGAAAGAAGAAGAATCACCCAGTTCAATCTCCAGTTCAAGTAAAACGCCATCAGCTGAATCATCCCTTCCTTCTTCTCATTTTTTGCTTTTTGCCTTCTCTCTTCTTTCTTCTACAAATCAGACTGGCTGTCAGCAGTGGCAGAAGAAACAACCTTTATATGTAACCTATATGCTGTTAAAAACAAAATTCAACTGAATACATTTTAGAGATCTTTTGACTTCATTCAGTGGTTCATAAATCAAGCAGCATCCAATTTTGCAGGTATGAAGGAGCATCAAGGAGCTATGCAAAATGAAAGACATTGGCAAAGGGAGTAGGAACAAAGGAGTTATATTAGGCAAAAAGCAGATTGGTTATTGCAAGGATCCTTCCCTTGGGGGGATAACAGGGGCCTATCAGGCCATTCCTGATTGGTTGGTTGAAGATCCCATTACTGGGAGAACTGAAACTGTAATTAAGTTAAATCTTGGTTTGGTAACATAGGACTTAGCATAAGTGACTCCATTTGGGGCCTGTTGCCTTGCTGTTGTTTTCTGGGTTTGGGTTTTATTTTTGTTGTTGTTGTTAACCCTCACCTTAAGATATTTTTCCATTGATATTTTTAGAGAGGGTGGAAGGGAGAATGGAGACATAGAGAGAGAAACATCAATATGAAAGAGACACATTGACTGGTTACCTTCCACAGGACCCTCTACCAGGGCCAGGAATAGCCAGGGATCAAGCATGCAACCTTTGACTGGAGTCAAACCCAGGACTCTTTAGTTCATGGGCCGATGCTCTAGCCCTGTGGTTGGCAAACTGTGGCTCATCAGCCACATGCAGCTTTTTGGCCCCTTGAGTGTGGCTCTTCCACAAAATACCACCGCCTGGAGGAGTCTATTTTGAAGAAGTGGCATTAGAAGAAGTTTAAGTTTAAAAAATTTGGCTCTCAAAAGAAATTTCAATCGTTGTACTGTTGATATTTGGCTCTGTTGACTAATGAGTTTGCCAACCACTCCACTGGGCAAACCCAGCCAGGGCTGTCGCCCTGTTTTTTCAGTAATGCTAACAATCTCTGATTCCTTTGTGAGCTCCAGATCCAAATAGCCAACCATGTGCTGTATCCAATCAGTCACAGAATCCCACTGAATCCATTTTCAAATGTTTCTCCTTCTCTCCATCTCCAGTGCTTACAATCCTAGTTAGTAACCTAATCAAATGATGTTACATTCCCACATAAACCCCCTGAGTACTGCCCATTGTGCTAGTGATGACATCCCACCCTAGATCAATTAAACCCCAACCTCAGGGGACTGAGCTGGGTTTAACTGTTTAAAAAAATAATAATTCCGCCTAGCCAGTGTGCCTCAGTGGTTGAGTGTCCACCTATGAACCAAGAGGTCACAGTTTGATTCCGGGTCAGGGCACATGTCTAGGCTGTGGACTCAGTCCCTGGTATGGAGCATGCAGGAGGTAGTTGATCAATGATTCTCTCTCATCATTGTCATTTCTATCTCTCTTTCCCGCTTCCTTCCTCTTTGAAATAATTATAATTATAACAAATAATAAATAATAATAGTAACTATTATTATTCCTGGATAATAATAATAATTATTATTATAATTATTATTCCTGGGTAACCCTAATATGCAGCTATCATTGAAAGTATTAGCCTACCTTGTTGAAAGTCCAAGTAAAACTTCTCTCATCGGTGGAAGAACATGGTGGTCCTCGCATGGGCACTTTCAGTGGCTGGTGGAGCTGAAGCCTGCTGGGAAGGAGTCCAAGAGTGAATGAGAGTGAGGAAGTGGGGACAAAATATGGAGGAAATTTTTCCCAGAAACATGGTTGAGGAGATCAGAGCTACTGAATGGTAACTAGAGGTGATTTTGTATGAGTTTTTTTGTATATATTTTTTTTTACCTTTGGCTGTTCTCACCAGTGCACCATCAGTTGAATTTTTCATTAAATATAAGATTTTGGAAAAGTCAACTACCTGGTAGAAGGCAGTGTGGCACAGCGGGAAAGTGTGGATATGTTTTCAGAAGCTCTCCTGGCTCTACAACTTCCTAACTATGGACAAATTACTTAAGCTATCTGATCCTCAGCTTTCTTCTCTTTAAAATAATGATGACACATAGGTCACAGAAGACTGTCATATTTCATGAAATGATTTGTGCAACGGATGTGTAAGACTGCATGAGGCAGTCAAATTCTCCCATAGTCCTCTAGCGCCCTCAAGTGGCGTCCTGGATGGCCTCGAGCCCCTCCTCTGCAGCCCATCACACAGCTCTCCTGGGCAGCTGAATATACACTGAGTGGCTAGATTATTATGATCTCTGAACGGATAATAATCTGGCCACTCAGTGCATGTGTATCTCAAATGGGTACCAAAAGTATTCCAGACTTTTTTGTCCTGAGATTTCTATCAGCCAGTGCAAAGAGGAAAAACTGATCAGGTGCACAATTTATAGTACCTTTGATATCAAATAAATGAGGTACTCAAGAGAAGTACACGGAGTGGCCAGATTATTATGTGTTCAGAGATCATAATAATCTGCCCACTCAGTGCATTTTGGTCTTTCCCTGAACCTCTCCTCTGCCACCAAACTTCACAATCTCTTATCAGTCGCTTTACTCTCCAATCTTAATCTGGCTGGAGATAACTTGAGCTGGAGAAACTGATGCCAAAAATGACATACATCAGCATCACAGATAACAAAAGTGCGTTGCACATGGGATATTTAACCTTAATATAAGAGTTGATGAAGAGGCAAATGTCAAACACCAGACCAGAAAGAGATGGTACTAAACTGAGGGAACTGTTGAGCTCCTCCAAAATTATACCAGGAAGTGGTGTCCCAAGCTCTTAGGTCTATGTCACATTTCCTGACAAATTATCAAATTATCCTCTTCTCTCTCTCTCTCTCTCTCTCTCTCTCTCTCTCTCTCGATATATATATATATATATATATATATATATATATATATATATATATATATTTCAGACAGCAAGGAAGGAGAGAGAGAAAGAAACATTAATGATGAGAGAGAATCAGTAATTGGCTTGCTTCCTGCATGCCCAACACCGGGGACTAAGCCCACAACCAGGGCATATGCCCTGACCAGGAATTGAACCGTGACCTCTTGGTTCATAGGCTGACATTCAACCACTGAGCCATGCTGGCTGGGCCCCTCTACTCTCTTTAACATAGTTCACTAGGGTTGATTCTTTCTGAATCACAGCTCTAAACACATCCCAATTACTCCTTGGCTCAAAATCAAAATCATTTAGAGGATCTTCTGCTCCCATACTACCCTCCTTCACCTGGCAGAACACCCTTGGTCAGGGCCCCATCCACAACCCTGTGGTGGAAAGTTGTTAGGATCAGGGAATATAATATATTCTCACACTCTTTTCTTCCTATACAGAAATTACAGAATAATTTTCTGCCTGGGAATCTGTGGATGCTTCAAAAGTAGAGAAAGAGTTTCACTATTTTTATGGGGGGAGGGGAGTTGTAGATGCACATTTAGTTGTAAGAAAATATCCCTTGTACAGTTTCTACCAATGGTAACATTTTGGAAAACTATCATAGTTTAATATTCCAACCAGTACATTGACATTGACACCATCCACCATCTTATTCATATCAGATTTCCTCAGTCTTACTTGTACTCAATCATGTTGTATGTATGTGTGTGTATATCTGTGCATCAAGTTCTACACAATGTTATCACCGTGTGGGTTTGCATATCCACCATCATAGTAAAGATAATGAACAGTTCCAATAACACAAGAATCCCACATGTTGTCCTTCTATAAGCACACACACCCTCTTTCCCCCTTCTCCAATCCCTAAAAAAAAAATCCCTAAAACATAGCAATCACCAATCTGGTCTCCATTTGTAAAATGCTGCTTTTCATAAATGTTATATAAATGGGTCATACAGCATTTCACCTTCGGGGATTGGCTTTTTGGCTCAGCAAAATTCCCTTGAGATGCAACGAGCTATTACATGTTTCAAAAGCTCAATTATTGCTTAGTAATATTCCATGGTGTATGTATTACATTTTGTTTAACTGGTCACCTGTTGAAGGCCATATGGATTGACTCTAGTTTTTAGCTCCTACAAATAAAACTGCCATGAACATTTATGCCCAGTTTTTGAGTGAACAGGGTAAAAATCTATGTTTATATTTAAAAAGAAAAACATTGTCCTAACTACAATGTAAACTGCACAACTGCTTCTGAAGACAGACGTTTCTCTCGTTATCAAGGCATTATAATGTGATGGTTAGACGTAGGTTCAAATCCTAGCTTGGCCCCTGGGTCTCAAGTGTCTCTCGGTAATCGTTGCAACCCTTTCTGAGCACATGCACGTGTACCTCCATACCTCTGCCTTTCTGGTTCCCTTATGCTCCAGGACCTGTATGAGTCTGGGTCCCCAGGGTCTTGCCCAAAACTGGGGTTCAATGCATTTAGAAGTGACACAGTTGGGAGGCTCTGTCTCCCGCCCACTAGAGAAAAGCCAGCAGCACAATCAGCAGTCTGTCCTCTCTGTGCATCCTCTCTGGAAGTCCAGGCTGTCTATTCTCAGCCCTGAGACTCCACCCCACCCAAGCTGAACAGAGAGGTTTTTGCAGTTTCGCAAGTCTTGCATCATAAGGCTGATTCCAGCACAGAAGTTCTTCCAGTGTAGTGAAAATGTGGAGACAAAGGAACAGATCACAAATGAAAGAAATGGAGGAAAACCAGTGACTGGATATAGAGTTCAAAACCATGGTCATAAAGTTTTTCAAGACTTTCCTAGAAAAAATGGATAAATTTAGTGAGACCCAAGAGGAGATGAAAAAGGACCAACTAGAAATTAAACATACACTGACTGAAATAAAAAATATTATACAGAGACCTAACAGAAAACTAGAGGAACGCAAGAATCAAGTCAAAAATTTGAAACACAAAGAAGCAGAAAACATTCTACTGAAAAAGAAAAAAGAAAAAAGAATCCAAAAATGTGAAGATAGTGTAAGGAGTCTCTGGGACAACCTCAAGCATACCAATATCAGAGTTATGGGGGTGCCAGAAGAAGTGAGAGAGCAAGATACTGAAAACCTATTTGAAAAAATAATGACTGAAAACTTACCTCACCTGATGAAAGAAATAGACTTACAAGTTCAGGAAGTACACAGAACCCCAAACAAAAGAAATCCAAAGAGGACCACACCAAGACACATTGTAATTAAAATACCAAGAGCAAAAGACAAAGAGAGATTATTAAAAGCAGCAAGAGAAAAACAGTTAATTACTTACAAGGGAGTACCCATACGATTGTCAGGTGATTTCTCAACAGAAACTATGCAGGCCAGATGGGAATGGCAAGAAATATTCAAAGTTATGAATAGCAAGAACCTACAACCAAATTACTCTACCTATCAAAACTATCATTCAGAATTGAAAGTCAGATAAAGCGCTTCAGAGATAAGAAATAACTAAAGGAGTTCATCACCACCAAACCAGTATTATAGGAAATGCTGAAAGGTATTCTTTAAGAGGAAGAAGAAGAAAAAGGTAAAGATAAAAATTATGAAGAACAAATACATATCTATCAACAAGTGAATCTAAAAATTAAGTGAATTGAAAATCTAATGAATAGAATAAACTGCTAACTATTATAGAATCAGGGACATAGAAAGGAGTGGACTGATAATTCTCAGGGGGAAAGAGTTGGGAGTGGGGGGAGGTTCAGGGAAAGACTGGACAAAAATCATACACCTATGGATGAGGACAATGTGGGGAGGTAAGGGCAGAGGGTGGTGTGGGAGTCAGGTGTAGGGGAGCTATGGTGGGAAAAAAGAAGAATTAATGTAATAATCTGAACAATAAAAAATACATCTGGAGGAGTGGGAACAGGAGAGTTCTGTAAAATATAAATAATTAAACAAACAAACAAAATAAAATAGGCAGTTCATGTACCAAGAAAAGCTGATAATTAAAACGAATACATAGCCTGGTTAGGTTAATTACCTCTGGGAATTAAAAGGAAGAATAAGAAGAATCAAGGTACAAAATAAAAGAAGTTACCTCCATTGGAGAATAAAGTTAGACGGGCTTAGAATTCTCTGTGGCAATCAATGCCGGAAGGTAATGAAGCTTTGTTTACAACTTCCCGAGGGAAAGAGAGTGTGACTTAAGAACATCACCAGTTTTGTTGTTTGAGAATAAAGGCAACAGGCACACATTCTCTCTTTAAAAAAAAAAAATTTTTTTTTTATTTAAGGTATTACAAATAGTAGTACATATGTCTCCTTCCCTCCCCTCCACTAACCTCCCCCCATCTCTCCTACTCCCCCCTCCCCTGGCACTTGCCCTAATCCCCCCACCACCACCCCTTCCAGTGTCTTGAGTCTGTTGCTTGTGCTAATATGCATGCATACAAGTCCTTCGGTTGATCTCTTACCCACACCTCACCCCACCACCCTCGCCAACCCTCTCCTACCTTCCCGCTGTAGTTTGACAGTCTGTTTGATGCTTCTTCGCCTCTGTCTATTTTTGTTCAACAGTTTGTAATGTTCTTTATTATCCATAAATGAGTGAGATCATGTGGTATTTATCTTTCTCTGGCTGGCTTATTTCACTTAGCATAATGCTCTCCAGATCCATCCACGCTGTTGCAAATGGTAAGAATTCCTTCTTTTTTACAGCAGCATAGAATTCCATTGTGTAGATGTACCACGGTTTTCTAATCCACTCATCTGTACATGGAAGGCCTTAGCAGATGCAGCCCTTCTTGGGGAAAACTACCAGAGCCAAATCAAGCTACACAGGAAAGGAGTGGCCTAGCCAGGGGAAAGCACTGGCGTTATATGCAGTACTAAAAGCGGGCAGTGCATGTCGCTGGCAGTTCAGGATTTAGACTATTTGAGTGTTCTCCTTGCCTCTGCCTAGTCTCATTTTTGGCCTCAAATGAATGATTTAACCTGCCTTGGTCCTCTTGCTGATAAGATGAAAATGAGTGTTGTGGGTACCAAGTAAAATAACCCATGTGAAGTTCTTAGCACAATGCCCAGCATTAAATATTACTATTAAAACATAGTAAAATATATAATTAGAAGAATATAATAGCTCCAAGTTTTTAAGCTTTATAACCGCTTGCCCCCTTATGCTTAGAAACTGATACCTCTGTGGTAAAGAAGTCCTACAACATTGAACGCTCTGGAAAATGGACAAGAGCCTGGTAATAGAAATGCCTCTGGAGAAGGACAGTGGGTAGGTGAGAGACAGAGAGAGGGTACCCTGTTTTTAAAATACGCACAATGTGAATATATTACCAATGTTTTAAAAAGCAAATACAATTAAAGAATCCATAATACCTTCATTTTTTTTTATCGGTTTCTTTTTCTTCTGTTAACATTCAAGTAGAATTAAGTGTAATACTTTAATGTAAAATTAGCATGCACAATATAATTCGAGTTATGCAGACGTATTCCTAGACAGACAGCCATCTGTATATATGCAAAGTAATAGGTGTAAACTGGGACCAAAGTTAACGATGGTTATTTCCTAAACGATGCCATTTGGGCATTTTTCTTCTTATTCATATTTCTTAGAATTGCTTGAATTTTCCATCAGGTTTATATATATTTTTTAAATTAAATCTTTATTATTCAGATTATTACATTTGTTTCTCTTTTTTTCCCCTCCATAGCACCCCTCCACCCAGCTCCCACCCTCCCTCTGCCCTTAGCTCTCTCCCATTGATCTCATCCATAGGTGAATGATTTTTGTCCAGTCTCTCCCTGTACACCCTTCACCCCTTTCCCCCTAAGAATTAACAGTCCACTCCTTTCTGTGCTCCTGATTCTATTATATTCACCAGTTTATTCTGTTGATCAAATTTTTTATTCACTTAATTTTTAGATTCACTTGTTGATAGCTATGTATTTGTTCATAATTTTTTGTCTTTTACCTCTTTCTTCTTCCTCTTCTAGAAGAGTACCCTTCAGCATTTCATATAACACTGGTTTGGAGTTGATGAACTCC